>MU260461.1:0-200685 GCA_020310875.1 Ceratopteris richardii
AAAATAGTACAGGGCCTCTATCTAATAGACCCCTACCACTCCCAAGAACCCGAGGACCCGATAATACTCTTCCGAAAGTTGGATAGAAAGTATTATCGTTTAACAGCCCCCATTCACGTACTTGAGATTGCTCATTCCAAGAATTCTAACATAGGTACACAACTAGATAAAGTGGTGACACATGCTTTCGGCCAAAAGTGGAAAGTATCCAATGCCAATTGATATGATCAATTATGTCATGCATTAATTACTCAAAGGAAGCAATCATGGGAGCACCAAGAGGTCCTCAAATGAAGGCCAAGTCATGACACACCTTTTACCTACAACGTTGCAAAAAAAGAAAAGTTGTAGCCTATGATCATAAGTGACCAATGACAAGCATATATCAAAGGTGTTCCATCTTCAAAAAAAGACTATAGTTAATAGAGTAACAACCCAAGAGATGGAAACATTTGACGTAAGGTCAGGGAAGACTAAAGCTACTACCCCAAAGCCAATAAAGAATAGGGTGACGATTGCTTCAAGAAATATCCAACTAGAAGTAGTCAAAGATCCACGAAAGATGATTTAACTACAAGAAAAGGTCATTGAAGAGGAAACCAAAAAGACTGAACAATTAGTGCAAGTAGATAACACAATCTGGCCTCCATTGAAAACTGAAAAAAATTTATATCTATATTTGTCAAGAAAAACTAACAAAAGGAAGAAGTATGAAGTATAGTATGAAGTCTCTCTCTCCCTCTCTCTCTCTCTCACACACACAATGTGAAAGAGAGAGCTTGACCTCTCAAGGAATTCTCATGGAAGAAGGGAAAGAGATATTGTTTTAATATTCTCCTCTTCAACCATGAGGACGAGAGGAAGAGGCACTCTTTTGTGAGGGAGCTCCCTTGGCACTTGCTGGAGAAATGGAGACACCCTTTTGTACGTTAACACTAGAAATATAACACATCTGGGATAAATGTGAAGAAGGGAGAGGGAGCAAGAAAAAGACTCATCGCCCAAATATACATGGGAATCTACTAAATCTTGGTGAAATTCTACCATCGAAGTGAATGTATCCATTTTGTTGTGTGCAATCTGTTGTTTATTGGGCTAGTTTAAGATTCATATTTTAGAGAAAAGATGGAATCCAATAATCTTAAATTAGCCCAATAAACAACAGATTGCACAACAAATCAAAATTTTCACCATTGGGCTATAAATTGCCCCTATTTTTTTTTTCTTTGACCACTTGTTGTTGTGTGTTATACATTTTTCATGCCATTGCCTAAGAGGAGGGCTAAAGTTAAGGTACCTTCGTGATTATCAGAGCTTGCATATGGAGTAGATGTGCATGAAAGTATGAGTGGACTAATGATATCATCTATGTTTGCACTTACCACACACCCGGTCCTCCTTGTGGCTATGAAGTGAGTTTGTTAGGTTAGGTTAGTTAGGTTAAGTAGAAGGTGGGAGTGAATGATAGAGAGAGTGAGGGAGAAAATAGGTTAGGAAATCCATAAACTTAGGATAAAATCATGAAACTTGGTGAGTATGATACACATTAGGTATTGCAAAATTTATTGAGTTTCATGTCATGAACCATCAAGTAGTTTCGTGCCATGAACCATCAAGTATCATGTATTTCCTTCGAGTATTGTGTGTCATCTCCCTAAGTTTTTTTGGCACCAATCAAGTATAGTGTATCATGTGTCTTTTGCCGAGTTTTGTCAGACCCCAAGTGTCATGTGTTGTGGTTTTCAAGTTTCATGAGTTGATTATTGCCGACATTTCTTAGATTTCCTATATTGTTGACACTTCATTAAGTGTAATGTGTCATGTATGTATCATTTTGATCAAGTGCCGTGTGTTTCCAAGATTGTGTGTTTTTTGTATTAGGTGTTACCAAGATCATGTTGTAAAAGTTCACAAGATTTATATACAATAAGGAAAAATAATTGGGGGGCAATTTTGGATAAGGATGGAGTCCCCTAGCCTATGGACGGTGTCCTATGAGGCCTAGAAATCCGAATTAACCTAAGAAAGTATCAAAGCCTTTGGTAAGGCTAGATAAACAACCACATCAAGACAATGCATCAAGGGGGATTTAGGCTCTAGAGGGATACACATGACTTTGTGCAACCACCAATAGATTTTTGAAGTTTTAAAGTTACTAGTAGTGATGGTGCTTCCCTCAATGCATGATTAGCTAGCTAAGAAAGACTAATACCAATAAAAGCAATTAGAGTGTCTATGTTTTCAAGGTACCCTTGTACTTAGATCTCTATCCCTTCACATACAAAACACTTTGCATGATGCACTAAAGAACTTAGATCACACCTACACGTAGAATCTACATAGATAATCATAGGGAACGTTGTAGAGTGATTTGTTGCTTGGAGAAAGAGTTGGGAAAGTTCTATAATAACTTATATATGCACTTGAGATCTAGGCATCTACTTAGGAGTAGAGAAAGTGTAATCTCCTTCGTTTAGAGAACTATAAATAGGAGCGTGTACTTGACATAATCATAGTCCTCTAGTAAGTCAAGCTTAGAGGAAATTGCGGTCTCTAAAATATGCATAGTTTAGGTATGAGGAGTGATGCCATGTCCACTATAGAAGGTGAGCAACAACAGCTTGTAGTTTCTCTCTACAAACTTGCTAGGAGCTATTGTATACTAAGACTCAATAGATCAATAGTGAAACTTTAGGGTACGAGAGTGAAACTTTAGGGTACGTAGATAAGAAAGAGGTGACAAATCATCCATAAAAGAAGAATAATATTCGTATCATCCTAGTGGAAGTGAAGACCAAGCTATCACACATAGGGGAAAGATAGTAGTAGCCAATATCCTTCGAGGTGATCATATTCCTTAGGATGATGAATTAAGTGAAATCTACTTGATTGAGGGATTTAAGAAGGCCATGTATATGTGTCCACCCCTCAAAGGAATTGGTCCTTGCTCGATGACAATATAGGAATTGCATGACATTGACGACCCAATTCAAGTCACATACCGAGATCAAATGAAAAAGAAATATAAGGATCCTCCGGACTCTTAAGAAACCTAGGTATAAATACATGGTGCATCCAATGTTTCCGCTTAACAAACTTGCCTCTCCCTCAAGCAATCAAAATGAGAACCATGGAGATCCAAGAAAATCTAACTTAGGGTAATTCTCTTGAACTAATTTCCTCCTCAATCACAAATACAATTCATCCTCCAATCATTATTGCTATGTCAAACCCAAAATTATGAGGACCTTTCCTGAATACACCAAGAGTCAAGGAAAAGGTGTGCGTGCATTGGTTTAAGTAGTACAGAGACTTATTGATGGAGGCTCAAGAGTGAGGCACTCACAAGTAGCAAAGTGCATGAAGAACCACAACGATGGTTCAAGAGAACCCTATGACCACATGGAAAATTTAAATAAGCATTTAGAGTAGAGCTAGCGGATGAAGTTTCTATTCAATACAAAGCATTTAGATTGAGATTAGGAGGATCAACCTTGTATTGGATCCAACCAATCAACTAATTTTTCCAACATAGAACATTTTCTAATAGAATTTAGTGGTGAGTTTGCAAAGAGGGGATTTTTGACACTTCCTCTTTGATTCACAATTGTGAGCAAGCTAGTCATGAGACACTAAGGTTAGGGGCTAGATAATTCAAGCAACATGTTGACAAGTGCCCAGAAGCAAAATGACCTACCAGCCTAAGATCCCCTTTTTCTTAATGGTTTACTAAATGGGGGACTCAACTATTTAGATGCCTTTCTAAAAAAAATGCATCGGCATATAAGACAATCTGGAAAATGACCTTAGTGACCTATGAGGGTTATGGGCATATATACAAGCGGGGAAAAAAACCTCCTAAATAGGGGGGAAAAAGTGCCAATGTGGTCCTAGTGTGTTCACACATCACTACCAAAATATATCAACAAATCCGTCCTCGGAGTGATGTAGCGAACAAGGAGTTGGCACTCATGTATAAGGAAGTTGCAAGCTATGTGGAAAGAGATCAATCCACAAAAGGAAGTAAGCCCAAGTCTTTGTGGAAAGCTTCAAACTTCTTCTGAGGAAGAGACTTTGTGAAAAGATATGCAATGTTATCCTATGTGTGCATGTATTCCATATTGATCTCCCCAGTAGAGAACCTCTCTTTGACATAATGATAATGCACCGCAATATCTTTTGTGTGAGCATGAAACACAAGGTTACTCACAACTTCCAATGCACTCTAACTATCAGTGGTGATGGTGGTGGCAGAAGACTAACCAACACCCAAATCAACCAAAAGGCATCCAAGCCATACACACTCGATAGTCCCAATGAAAGCTACCCCATACTCAGCCTCATAACTAGAAGTGGCCATAGTAGGATGCTTCTTGCTAGACCAAGATATGCATGAGCTATGAAACATGAAGCAAACGCCACTAATGGACACATGCCCATCATAGCAGTCAACCCAGTCAAAGTAAAAAAAGCACATAAATTTGGCGATAGTGATCCCCCCTTGGGATAAAACAAACCAAGTAGTCCGGATACCACTAAGGTAGAAAAAATATATGCTTAACTGCTTGCCAATGCTTGACACTTTGGCAATGCATAAACATGCTCATCTGAGAGACAACAAATTGAATATTAGGCCGAGTTATGCATAAGTAAATCAAGCATCCAATAGCATGTTGATAGAGAATAACATCAAATGCATCTCCATCATCATGAAGACTCAATCATGATCATGTTTCCATAGGAGTTGCAATAGGTTTGTTGTCTTCAAGGCCAAAATACTGCAATAATGTGTCAATATATTTTTCTTGACACAAAGCTATTCCCCCATCAACTTAGATAAACTGAATGCCCAAATATTATGTATCAATGCATATCCTATCAAAGTTTTCTCTATAATAGGTGCGACAGGAATTGCAACACAAATAGGAATTTGAAGATCATCATCTTCAATGCCATGTGCATAATTTTCAATACTATATTTGCAGGTGTAGTAGGTCCTTTTTCAATACCTTGCACAATATTCCACAGTACTTTTGCCACCAATACATGACACATCATATATTCCCATCATGGGTAATTGGTACCATCCAATATGCCCTCAAAAGCCAACATACGAAATACATCATTGCTTTCAGCCATGGCCGCTGACTAAAATACCTTGATGTAGAAAAATGATTGTATATCAAAAAGCTAAACAAATTACCCTATCAAGCTCTACTAGCCCGTAGCAAACTTTGAGACACTTGTACTAGAAATCTCAAACCTGTATATACCTATATATATGTTTGGCACAAAGGATAAAATTTCTTGCACGGACACTATGATACTGCCTTCGAAAGCTGAAACAAGCTCATATCAGAATTTTGACTTGAATATGCTCGCCAATTCTTGTGCAATTCTGAGATTGTGAGTGGATGGGTGTTGATAATGCCTTAGATAATGTGGCAACTGCCTCTAATACCAATTGTTGGAGTTTGAGGTTTGCGAAAGCACAAAAATAGACGAAGGAAAGAAGAAGAAGCTTGGAGCAAAACACACAATAGTGAATGTATTACCAAGTCAATATACAAAGATAAGTGACCCATTAGGGTTATAAACGTATATACAAGCCAAAGGGAAAAAACCTCATAAAGAAGGAAAAAAGTGCCACAATAGTCCTAGTGTGTTTCAAACACATCACTATCGAAATGTATCAATAGTTCTCTAATACAGAACTCATTGTTATGAGAGGATTCATGGCAAGACAACCTATCAAGGTCCTATTTGACACTGGGGTCTATGCATAATGTCATTAGTTCTTGACTAGACATAAGGTTAGACTTAGACATTATGCTATCATAGTATGCCTGCATAGTGGAGTTAGCCGATGGGAAGGGTATTGAGACATGGGACCAATGAATAGTAGGTCTACCCATCTAGATCCAATCCTACAAGGACACATTGATTTTGAGATAGCATGACTAGCATGTTTTGATGTAGTCCTAGGTAAAAAGTGGTATCATAGGAAATACCAATCAGAGATTTTGTTTCACATGTTTATCAGTTTGAGCATGAGAGGAGAAGTGATCCATGGAGATCTAGATCTTTAAGAGACATGATTGGTGACTACAACCAAGTTTTTCAAGATTGATTTAAGTACATTTATTTTATTTATTTTGTGCATTCATCTTGTGTAGTGATGGATTCTTGTAGTGAAGGAGCCTCTAGTTGGAATGCTCAAGTACTTTAAGATAAAGTAAGAGTAGACCTCAAAAAGGCTTTTTAAAGAATTACCTTTGAGTTTACTTTCTTGCAAGAACATTAAGCATAAAATCAAATTGGCACTAGAGCGATTCCGATTGCTCGACCACCATTTTGAATGTGCTCGTAGGAGGAAGAATGATAATGGACAAGTACATGGAGAAAGGGCAGATCATAGCCAACTATTCACCTTTCGCAAGACCATTTCTTCTAGTAAAGAAGAATGCATCGATTACAGACCATTCAATAAGATTACCATCAAGCATAGATATCACATGCCTAGGATAGATGATCTCCTTGATGCTCTAGGTGGAGCTGTATATAGTAAGATAGAGATGAAAAGTGACTACTACCATCTTAGATTAAGGAAAACAAGATGTATATAAAACAAGTTTCAAGAACCGCTTTGGTAGTTATAAATATTTAGTTATGCCTTTTGGTTTGACTAATGCACACTCCTTTCATGATATTAATGAACGATATTTTATGTCCATTCATTAGAAAGGTTTTTGCGGATTCTGTTAATGTATTATTGGTGTATAGTAGGTTTGTACATGAACAAGAAAGCCATTTTTTATTATTTTTAAATAAGAGAAAAGAAATCAATTGTTTGTAAATCTAGATAAGACTTAGTTATTTCTTCTAGAGATAAAGTATTTAGGGTATATGATAAATCAATGGGGTTCAGATGGATCCCAAGAAGGTCTCAATTGTTCTAGCTTAGTCTACTCCTCAAGATGAGGGGCAATTATGATCATTTCTAGGACTTTTCAATTTCTATTGAAAATTCATTTCCACTTATTCATCAATAGCAACACCTATGATGAACTTGCTTCAAGAAAAAGTACCATTTTCATGGAAGCAAGAGCAACAACAAAGATTTGATACTATTAAGAAAGTTGTTTCAGAGGCTTCTATACTCAAAGTGGTATATCCCAACAGAAACAATTTGAGTTGGAGACAGATGCCAACAACACAGCCATAAAGGCAACCTTGATCCAAGATGGCATGCCAGTAGCCTTTGAAAGAAAAAAATTGATTAGTGCACCATGCAATTGGCCCCTGCATGAAAAAGAATTATATGTAGTGGTGCGTGCTCTTAAAGTCAGCAGAAACTACCTTTATGATGTAGACTTTCAGGTATACATCGATCCCCATACACTCGAGTACTTTTGTTGTCAACCATATCTTCGAGGCAGACAAGCTCACTGGGTTGAGCTCATGTAGGTTTTTCACATGGAGATCCTATATAGAAGAGGCAAAAAAATATTATAATTGATACATGATCATAGATAATGTATCAAATGAGCTTTACAACTCTAGAAATCTAATTGCTTCACGATATAAAGGAAGCATAGATGAAAGACCCACACTTATTATAATCATTAGAGCCATCATTGATGACTATATTATAGGAGATGAGGTTAGTTCTAGTATTTCTTCCCCTAATAAAGCAAATAAGCCAAGATTTTATTCCAATTTCTTGATGGAGAATGGAATAGTCAAACAGAAAGGAAAGGTTTGTGTACTAGATTCTCAGGATTTGAGAAGAAAAGCCATGCATGATACCACAACATTCCTTGTGGAGGGCATCCTCGTGTTGACAAGACCATTCATCTTATTAGAAGAAAATTTTTGTGGCTTGGATGAGCCAAAGATATCCGCACATATGTTCAATAATGCTTTATGTGTCACCTCAACAAAGTAGAAAGGGTTAAGACACTAGGTCTTTCACATCCTTTATAGATTCTAGAGGACAATTCGGATAGTGTATCATGGACTTCATATTGGGGTTACCCCAGACCCAAAGGAAGCGGGATACTATCCTAGTAGTGGTGGATAGATTGAGCAAGATGGCTCATTTCATACTCATGTAGGAATGATGGAAGCTCCACAAGTGGCGGAGCTATTTATGGAGCATGTCTTTAAATTGCATGGTTATTGACATCCATATTTTTAGATAGGTATGTTAGATTCACAAGACAGCTCTATAAATTTATATTTGATAAACTGAAAGGGTCATTGAAAATGAATAATGGTGACCATCCATACAGAAATGTTCAGACCGAGAGGGTCAACCATATTCTAGAGGACATGTTGAGAGCATATGTGTCTGAGAAGCAGAAAGATTGGGATAGTTCCTTGCCTTTGTTAGAGTTTGATTCTCATAAAGTGATAGGAATTTCTTTTTTTGAGATGAATAATGGCATGAATCCCATTACTCTAGTGCCATAGGAATGCCAAAAATGTCCTAGTGCTTTGGAGTTCCTAGCAAACCTCCAATAAAATTTGAAAATAGCTAAAGCCAAGACTCAACAAGGAGCTGATATGGCAAAAGAATATGCTGACAAGAAGAGATCTCCTAGAGTCTTTGAGGAAGGAGATAGAGTTTTTATTCAAGTGCCAACAAGAATCTACTTCACTATCCACAGGGAAGTGTACTAAGCTTTCACAGAGGTTTTATGGACCTTGGAAGATACTTAAGTGATGTTGCATATTGATTAGAGATTCCTCGGGATTGTAGAGTCCATCAAGTGTTTCATATAAGTAAACTTAGAAAGTTTAGTTCCAGGGAGGATAATCTAATAGAGGGTATCATTTCTTTGCACAAAACTGATACCATAGATCATTCTCCATATAGGATACTAGATTCTCCATGTCAACTAGGAGTACCTAGTAGCTTGGATAGGATTACCCCTTACAAATTCTACTTGGGAATCAAAGCACTGGTTCACAAGTACTTTCCCTCATTGATCATTGAGGACAATGATCTTTAGAAGGGGGAGAGAGTGTTATACATTGGTCTAGAGAGACCATTCCATGTGTGTGTGGGACAAGGCCTAGCAATAGCCAAGGTCCCTAGCTTGAGGGATATCCTAAGGTATTCATGGTGATGGGGATGTGTTGCATGGTAGCCACATGTTAGCAGTAGATTATTTCAAGCATTACTATTTTGAATGGAAGGGGATGTAATGGATGGGAGGAGAGTCGCACACACATCATTCATGAATCCCAATGCAAGAAGTTGGATGATGAAGCAATGAAATGTATTTTAGTTGGGTACAATTCTAAAAGCAAAGGCTATTGTTTGTATCATCGACAAACTAAATGCATTTTGGTTAGCCATCATGTTGTTTTTGTGGAAGATGGAATTAAAAATTTTCTTTTATGTACCTAGGATATTCAGTTTCTCTACAGATGTAATTGACACCTTCCTACCTCTTTCATAAGTGGAAAGTCAAGTTCTAGTCCAAATGAGGCAATTTTGCAACCTTTACAAGTTCCACATGATGATGCAGACCATTCCAATTTTTATGTAGATTTACATGATGCACTTGTTGATGAGAAGGCTGATATGGAGGAGGAAAAAACTATGCCTCAATGACTAGTGCAAACTTTGAGAGATAACACATTAGATGAACCTCTATCATATCATACTTATTCAGCCTCTTATAGTTATTCCTTTGCATCAGATTTCTATGCAATGGTTGCCTCTAGTCTTTGTGATGAGATTGATCCCGTTTCTTTTGATGAAGCAAAGAGTTCAAAAAAATGGATGGCTATTATGAAGCATGGTACTTGGTATTTATCTGATTTGCCTTCAGGAAAAAATGCCTTTGGCACTTAATGGTATACAAGCTAAAACATAATCTTGATGGAATAGTTGACAAGTATATGGGTAGGCTTGTTGTAAAAGCTTATGCTCAAGAGAGAGGCACTGATTTCTATTAGATCTTAGCTCCCACATGTCATTGACCACCATTTGTACCATATGTGCACTTGAAGCTCATTATGATTGGAATGTACATCAATTGGAAATTATAACTGCATTTTTGAATGGTGACTTACATGAAGAAGTGTATGTACTTCAGCCCCATAGTTTTGTGTAAAAATCGCATGAAAAGAAAGTGTACAAGATAAAAATGGCATTATATGGTTTGAAGAAAGCACCACATGCTCGATATGAAAAGATACAGTCCTACTTAATTGCACAATATGGTTTTGAGAAGAGTCCAATTGAGAGCACCTTATATGTTAATTGATTTTCATGCTGCTTTTGAGGTGTCCAATTTGGGGCATTTGCATCATTATTAGGGCATTCAATTTAATATTCAAGTTGATGGGGAATATCTTTATGTTGAAGAAAATATATTGACACATTATTGGAGTGTTTTGGCCTTGAAAATTGCAAGCCTATTGCTTTTCCTATGGAAACACATTTACAATTGAGTCTTCATGATGTTGGAGATGCATTTGATGTTGTTCTCTATCAATAGGCTACTAGATGCTTGATTTACTTATGCATAACTCGGCCTAATATTTAATTTGTTGTCTCTCAAATGAGCAGAGGAACCATTAAACACATTAGGATCAAATTTCTCCTTATTATCAACTTCTATTTCTTCTTTATCCATAATAGATTTAGAATCAATGGGTTAAATACATCTTCAAGGAGCACATCATATTTATTGTTCCATTTACTAACCTTTTTTCTGATTCTTCAAAGAAAACTTTTTACTACCTGAGTTTTAGAGGTTTCTCTTACCAACAATAGCATCAACAAAATGAATGGGCTTGGAGTTGTCTTGTCGAGCTATGTTTGGGGCAAGCAAAGGGCAATCCTTAATCAAATGAACCTCTTTGTAACATGTATTAGAAAGATGCATATAGACTAATTTTTTATCATGCAATATTTTACCATTAAAGTCCTTAATGAAAACAACCATTTTTATAGGTTTTGCTAGGTCTATCTTGTTGGAATTTGAGGTATGCAGAAGCACACAAAAAACACAAGGAAGAAGATGAAGCTTGGAACACAATAAAACACTGAATGAATTACAAGGTGAATTTACAAAGATAATTACTCCCTTAGGGTTATAAGCCTATGTGTGTGTGTCTGGTATAGGTATATCTAACGCTATTTTCATTTGGTCTCTAACATGTTGGTTATTCCTACTCACCAATGGGTATGTATCACTCTTAGTGATCTAATTGGTTGCACCTTGGTTAGCATATATGCTTGGAAATGTGCCTCTCAAAGCTCTAGCTATTGGGAGGAGATTAAAGGTCTTTGTGGACCTCTTCTCCTCCTTGGTGACTTCAATATGGTTATCTCTCTTCATGATCGGTTTCACAACAAAGGTAACACTATTGGGGGGGGGGGGGGGGGGGTTGAGAGATTTGCGTGCTTTAATTTCACCACTTGTTATGAGATTTTTGAAAGTCCCAAAGCTCAAGTTTCTATTGCAACAATAGAAATAAGGGTGATTCCCATCATGCTACTAGATTGTACATATGTTATATTAAGCTACCTTATCTTCAAAATTTTTGGAACACTTTGTGTTGTTTGGAATTTCATTGATAATCTCTAATCATAAACTCGTCTTTATTCACCATATCAAGTAGATTGGAGCAAGTAAACGACTCTGTATCTCCAAAATCTTAGTACTCTTCAAGCAACCTTTCTAGCAACCCTAGCAATCATTACAATATATTGGCTCTCCAAGAGGGGTTGAAGTATGAAGGTTATCTTCAGGCTAGTAGTATTCTTGCTTCAAGAGAAGTTTGGGCTGCAAAATTTGATAAGCCTAACAAAAGTATGTACACTTTGAAATGCAAAAAATGAATTAATGTTGATGACAATCTTTGGTGGGGTTACTATCAATGTTGAGAAGAACCTATAGGAGGACACTCAAAAAAATGATTCCTAAAGGCTTGGCTTCTATTCTAGACCTGTCCCTCCCTGTTGGTGAGGTTAAAAAAACTATTGATAAATTGAAACCTTGCAAGTCTCCTAGCCTTGATGGGATACCTAATGAATTCTCCTTATATTGCTATGGAAATTGTTGGGAAAGATGGATGGATGATCCAAGAGACTGAGTAGGTACTTGCTAAAACCTGCTTTGTACCAGCCCTCTTTAGCTTCAGACTTGATTAGTAGACTTCCTTAGCTTTCCAATGACACCAAGAAATGGCCTATGTCCTTTGGAAATGAAGTGTGCAATGATTGAATCAAAACAGATAACTTTGGAAGTCACAAACTCAAGAAAACCTTCTATTTTTGTCTTCACACCTGCTGATTGTTTTGCTCAGGTGACCAGCACAGTAGCAATTGATAAAATTCCTTCTAGGGGTATTCAATTACCTTAGTAAGCTACCATTTGCAAGTGTAATGATGTAAAAAGATAAACTATGCTAAGAGAAATCAATTTAGCAAGATTAGCTATACCCCCGACTTTTTAGGATTGTAGCAGAAATAGAATAGTGAGCACCTCGACGCAGATTTCTCCGACTTGGCTGAATCAAAACACTTCAAACTTTGTCCGCATGTATATGACTTTGAGCTGAATCCAACAAGCTTTGAATCACTGAAATTGGTGGAGTATTGACCGAGATATGCCCTTGACAAGTTGACAGACTTTTGAGTAGACAAGCAGAGAACACAGATATGAATGATGTAAATGTATCTATAAATTAACACTTGTGTACAATCCCATTGGCATGACTAGCATTGCCTAATGGTGTAGAGAGGTGTAGGCTATGGTGTAGTCCTCCCACACACTCAATGACAGTAGAATGAAGCTCGGGAGTGATCTCTCATACCGTGACTTTTCTTGATCACTTTTTATATGTAATGAATGAGAATTTGAATTCAAATTAAAATTCTTGGCTCCCTATGATCAAGCTCCTAAAGATTTGGAGATATTGTCTCAATCAAGTGAGCTACTTTTTCCACGAATCAATTAGGTAGGTGATTACAAAAGATTCCAAGTCAATTTGACTTTTACAATGAGGTAAAGTGGTAATAACCACTAGCATATGTTCCTATGGTGCTTCATGTATGTTGAATCTTCATGATATCTTTCAAGCCAAATGTGTAGGCTTGTGATTTACTCCAACAGCTCCCCCTCAAGCCAAACATTTTGGCTTAAATCTTCATCCTGCAATCCAATCATAGATTTGAACCTGCAATCCAATCAAGGATATCCTGCAATCCAATCATAGATTTGAACCTACAAAGTTTGGATCCATCCAAAGCTTTAGTCAGCAAATCTGCACATTGCATGTTGGTTGACACATAGGTCAGCTGAATGTCCTTGCTTAGCAACTTCTCCCTCACATAATGGTAATGTACTTCTATGTGTTTTGTCCTAGCATGATAGATAGGATTAGCTGCAAGGTGAAGAGAACTTGTATTATCTCCAAAGATAATTGGAGGCCTAGTGTATAAGCCCAATTCTGTATACAAAAGCTTAATCCAAATTGCTTCTTGAGTGGCATTAGCTAGTCCTCTATATTCTGCCTCTGTAGAAGACAATGCCACAGTTGGTTGCTTCTTTGCAGACCATGAGATTGGTTTGTCACCTGCAAAAGAAATGTATCCTGAAGTGCTTCTCTTATCATCCTTGCATCCTGCCCAATCTACATCTGAATAGACTTTTATATCAATATCTGAAGTGTAAGGAAAATACAAACCATGGTTCTATGTACCCTTGAGATACTTCAAGATTCTCTTGGCAGCCTCTAAGTGAGGTATCCTTGGCTTGTGCATAAATTAACTTAGCACACTAACTCCATATGCAATATCAATTCTAGTTAAGGTAGCATAGTTCAAGCTACCCACCATACTCTGATAGCCTGTAATGTCTTGGACTTCATCACCTTCATGGGCACTTAGCTTTAGGTTCACTTCCATTGGAGTGCTTGCTGCTTTAGCATCCTGCAAGTGAAACTTCTTCAACATGTCCTGTACATACTTCTTCTGAGTAATGTATATCCCTGAATTAGTGTAAACTAATTCAAGCCCTAGAAAATATTTCAGTAATCCAAGATCATTGATCTTGAACTCCTTCATCATCTCGCTCTTATCTGATTCCATTGACATCATTACCTGTAATGATGATGTCATCAACATAAACATAAAGATATATTACCTCTGAGTTACTTCTCTTAATGAACAGAGAAGTATCTGCCTTGCTCATAACAAATCCTTGGTCTTGGAGGTATGTAGTTAGCCTGTAATTCCATGCCCTAGGTGCCTGCTTCAATCCATATAAAGCCTTCTTTAATTTGCAAACATAAGTTACCTTCTTAGGGTCTTCATAGCCAGGAGGTTGTGACATATAAACCTCTTCTGAGATCCATCCATTCAAGAAAGCATTCTTGACATCCAATTGGTACATGTTCCAATTCTTTGATGCAGCCACACTCACCAACACTCTGATTGTTGGCATCTTGGCCATAGGAGAAAATTTTTCTTCATAGTCAATGCCTTGGGTTTGTGCAAAACCCTTGGCTACTAATCTGGCCTTGTACCTGTTAATTGTGCCATCAGAATTCCTTTTCAATTTATAGATCCATCTGGATCCTATTACCTTCATGGAGTCCTTCTTGGGTACTAACTCCCATGTATCACTCTCCTTGAGTGCTTCAATCTCCTCATCCATAGCTTCTTTCCATTCTGATTTGGTGATTGCTTCTTCATATGAACTTGGTTCTTCATTTAACAAATCCTTGGCAAGATAAACTGAATGTTTAGTAACAAGAGATGTATCATACCCATATCTGATAGGTTTTTTACTTTCCCTTTGTGATCTTCTAAAAGGTTGAGCTGAAGATTCAGGTATGTCTTCAAGCTTCTTCATCTTCATTTTGCCTTTGGACTTCCATGCCTTGAAGTCTTCAAGGTTGATTGTATCTTCATCATCTGAACTTGAGTCTTCTTTCTGAGTTGGTTCCTCCTTTGTAAGTTTTGGAAATTCCTCGTCCAAATCATAGGGTAGTTTGACCTTCCTGCACTCATTCTCATACCAAGAATCATTCTCATCAAAGATCACATCTCTGCTTACCATAAATCCCTTATTGGTAGGGTTATAAAACCTGTAACCTTTTTTATTTAAGTCATATCCAATGAAAATGCATTTTTCAGCCTTTGGATCTAACTTACCTCTTACCTGTGAAGGTATGTGTACATATGCTACACATCCGAAAATTTTGCAATGATCTAATGATGGTCTCTTACCATGCCATGCTTCATAAGGTGTCATACCATCAAGTGATTTAGATGGTAACCTGTTTATGAGATAAGTGGCAGTAGAGACACTCTCTGCCCATAGATAGTTAGGCAACTTCTTCTCATTAAGCATAGATCTAGCTATCTCAACAATTAACCTATTTCTTCTTTCAGCTAACCCATTTTGTTCAGGAGAATACATTGTGGTTATTTCCCTTTTGATGCCTCTGTCCTGCAAGAAGTCCTCAAACTCATTGGAGAAGTATTCACCTCCTCCATCTGACCTTAGCCTCTTCAAATTCCTTCCTGTCTGATTTTCAACTAGTGCAAGATATTTCTTAAAACAATTAAACACCTCATCCTTGTGCTTCATAAAGTATAATACAGTCCATCTGCTATAGTCATCAATAAAAGACACATAGTACCTTGAACCTGAGACTGAGGGGTCTTTGCTAGGTCCCCAAACATCTGTGTGTACCAGCTCTAGGTAGTCTTCATGCATATATCCTTTCCTTGAGAAGGGTAACCTGTGAGATTTACCAAATTGACAAGCACCACACTTGTAAATCATATGTTGCTTGGATACATTAGGTATCCCAAGCGCACATTGGTCCCTGCACATTTGTTTCAAGGTCCTTTCTCCTATATGCCCTAGTCTCTTGTGCCAAATCTCAAGCTCTGAAAGTGTCTGATCCATATAACTGTATAATGCAATATTTTTTGTATCTTCCAACTCAAAAGTGAAAAGTCTACCTGATTTTTCTCCTTTAGCTATCCTTTTGAATCCATGTCTTGGGTCCTCCACAAATGCTCCATGTTGATTGAACCTGACCTGCAACCCTTTCTCTACAATTTGACCAACACTCATTAAGCTCTTTGTAATTGTTGGTACATAAAGTACCCTGCTCAACAAATTCTGATTACCATCACTAGTTTTCACATTTCCACAGAATGCTTTGTATCATCACCTATTTGGACTTGGTGTTTACCTTTTGGTTCCTCAAGATCAGAGAGTAGTGCCACATTACCAGCCACATGATTTGAACACCCTGAATCAATATAAATACGTGATCATCATTTGTACCTGTCTTTGAATTCATGTTCATGATCAGAAGAGAATCATCCTGCTCTTCTGTGTAGTTGTTGTGTCATCAGCCTTTATGCCATTGATTACCTGCCTCACTATTTGCTCTTCTTCAATTTCTTCCCCTATGCTTGCTAATTGATCTGCACATCTTTGATCTTGGTCACAAATTCTGAAACAGCTTGCTTAGGTTGCTTCCTTAGTGTTGTAAATTCAATCCACAACTGATTTTTCCTAACCCTTGTATTAGAGGAAAAATATGATGACAAGGTTTCCCAAGTCTCTTGGGAAGTCTTACAATTTTTGATATGAGGTAAAAGAAAGTCAGATATAGAGTTGAGTAAATAAGACCTTGCCAATGCATCCTTTGCACACCATGTATTGAGCTTCTCTTGTTCTTCCTTGGTTGGCAATCCTCTTGCTTTGAATGAGGGCAATTCCTCATCTCCTGAGATGTATTTTCCTTGTAAGTAGGTCTTCATCCTTAGAGACCAAGCTTGATAGTTGTTCCTGTCCAATTTATCAATGAATGAAGGAAAACCATCTCCCATTTTACCTTATTTGCTCTGATACCACTGTTGGGAAAGATGGATGGATGATCCAAGAGACTGAGTAGGTACTACTAAAACCTGCTTTGTACCAGCCCTCTTCAGCTTCAGAATTGATTAGTAGACTTCCTTAGCTTTGCAATGACACCAAGAAATGTCCTATATCCTTTGGAAATGAAGTGTGCAATGATTGAATCAAAACAGATAACTTTGGAAGTCACAAACTCAAGAAAACCTTCTATTTTTGTCTTGACACCTGTTGATTGTTTTGCTCAATGTGACCAGCATAGTAGCAATTGGTAAAATTCCTTATAGGGGTATTCAATTAGCTTAGTAAGCTACCGTTTGCAAGTGGAATGATGTAAAAAGATAAACTATGCTAAGAGAAATCAATTTAGCAAGATTAGCTATACCCCCGACTTTCTAGGACTGTAGCAGAAATAGACCAGTGAGCACCTCGACGCAGATTTATTTGACTTGGCTGAATGAAATCCCTTCACACTTTGTCAGCATGTAGATGACTTTGAGCTGAATCCAACAAGCTTTGAATCACTGAAATTGGTGGAGTATTGACCGAGATATGCCCTTGACAAGTTGACAGACTTTTGAGTAGACAAGCAGAGAACACAGAGATGAATGATGTAAATGTATCTATAGATTAACACTTGTGTACAATCCCATTGGCATGACTAGCGTTGCCTAATGGTGTAGAGAGGTGTAGGCTATGGTGGAATCCTCACACACACTCAATGACAGTAGAATGAAGCTCGGGAGTGATCTCTCATACCGTGACTTTTCTTGATCATTTTTTATATGTAATGAATGAGAATTTGAATTCAAATTCAAATTCTTGGCTCCCTATGATCAAGCTCCTAAAGATTTGGAGATATTCTCTCAATCAAGTGAGCTACTTTTTCCACGAATCAATTAGGTAGGTGATTACAAAAGATTCCAAGTCAATTTGACTTTACAATGAGGTAAAGTGGTAATAACCACTAGCATATGTTCCTATGGTGCTTCATGTATGTTGAATCTTCATGATATCTTTCAAACCAAATGTGTAGGCTTGTGATTTACTCCAACAGAAATCAACCTGAATGATCAATTTGATTCACCGAAAAGGTCCTAATCAAAGAAGATTTCAATAATTGGAGACCTATATCTTGCCTTACCATCATCTATTACATTTATCTCTTTGGGAGGGAATTCATCATGCCGATGATTGTAACCAAAGTATTCTTCAAGATAGACTTTGATAAGGCTTATGATAGGATTGATTGGAATTTTGGTAATGCCTTCTCTAGGGTTTCTATTAATGCTGCTTTGTCTCAATTATTCAAGTTGGCTAGGTCCATTACAGACTAGGTTGCATTATTCATTATTTGACAATTCGTTTATTTATGAATAATTACAGAATTTTAGGACAATACCCCATTATTCGATCGAATTATTCGATGCCATGCCAACTTATTCGGACATGAGAAAATACTTTTTGCATGGTAATTTGATAATTTTTGACCGAAGGTGCTTTTGATCGAAAAATTTTTTTATCGAAGATTTTATAGGTCGAAATTTCTTTGATCGAATATGTTTTCAATCAAAACAAATTTGGTCGAATATTTTTTTATAAAAGAATACAACTAGACTCATTTTTCATAAGAGTTACTTTGTTTTTTACAAACTTATAGTGTCATAGAAAGAACAAGGTATAAACTCTTGCTATAAATATTAAGTACTTTAGTACCAAAATCATAAAGAAAAATATTTTTGTTTGCGAATTAAAAACTATTATGATTGTTTGACTCAACATTGATTCTTACTTCACAATGGTTTATGTATCTGTGTGTATGCTTGTGAGTAAACATGTATTTTGATTGTTTGAATCAATATTGGTTCTTACTTCGCAATAGTATATGTATGTGTATTTGAGTGTATAATTGTCAATGAAATCTATTGTGATTGCTTGATTCAACATTGATTCTTACTTCACTATAGTATATGTATGTGTGTGTATGATTATTAATAAAAATGTATTGTGATTGTTTGAATCAATATTGCTTCTTACTTCAGAATAGTATGTGTATGTGTATGTGTGTGTATGTTATATGATTGTAAGTGAAAATCTAATATGATTGTGTATGATTGTGAATTAAAAACTATTGCAATTGTTGGAAAAGATTTTATGTTTTTTTTATAATTCAAGGGTTGAGAAGGTATTAATAAGTTAAGATCAAGGGCGCCCATGGTTGCATATCAGCTAAGAGAAGGTTCTTGTTGTATCCATTCAATATAACTTCACAGATTCATGGATCTTCTTTAGGAAGTTGTATTGTATTGATACAACAAGAATCTTCTCTTAGCTGAGATGTTGGGCCTTGGCATCAAGACAATAGCATCAAGAGGAACTTTTTGGGAGGAAAGAAATCAACTTGTTGAGACAATAACATTGAGAGGGATGGTGAAGTCTTGATGGAAATTGACTTATGCACTTGATCCTTGGATACTTACGACAAAAAAGATGCAAACAGGTAAAAAAGATTTTACTTTTTATGATATAGTTTAGTATTTTTTCAAGCATATAATAAAGATTTTTTTTCTTTACATTTTTATAGGTTATTTTGAAGGTTGATTGATTTTGAGCTGAGTAGGTGGTGGGAGGACTAGATGCAATGTGTATATATGTCAATCATACGACAAACACATAGGGGTACAAAAGTTTAAAAAAAGTATGGTTGAAAATACCTTACGTTGTAGGGTTGGTTCTTGATGCATCAAGAACCCTCTTTCCTAACTTTACTTACTTGTACATGATTATGAAGGCAGATAAGATTTCTTGACTATGCTTTTTTTTTTCAAGGCTCAAGTCGATTTACTACGTGTATGTGTTTGTGTTTACGTATGTATACATATGCATGTGTGTATGTATGTATGTGAATATGTATATATTCATGTGTGTATGTATGCATGTGTGTATGTACGCATGTGAGTATGTGTGCATATGTGTGTGTACGTAGGCATGTGAGTAAAAATGTATTGTGATTGTTTGAATCAATATTGATTCTTACTTCACAATAGTATGTGTATGTGTATGGCTATGTGTATGTGTGTGTATATTATATGATTGCAAGTGAAAATCTAATATGATTGTGTATGTGCATGTGTATGTGTGTGTATGATTGTGAATTAAAAACTATTGAAATTGTTGGAAAAGGTTTTATGTTCCTTTTGATAATTCAAGGGTTGAGAAGGTATTAATAAGTGAAGAACAATGGCATCTCGAACAATGTATATCAGCTAATAAAACATTTGCATTGTATCAGTACAATATAGCTTCACAGATCCATAGATCTTCTTTAGGAAGTTGTCTTGTATTGATACAGCATGAACCTTCTGTTAGCTGAGATATTGGCATCAAGACAATTGCATCAAGAGGGACTTGTTGGGAGAAAAGAAATCAATTTATTGAGATAATAGGATCAAGAGGGACTTATTATGGCCAAGTTTTGATAGAAATCAACTTATGCACTTGAATTTTTGATACTTACAACAAAAGAGATGTAAACAGGTAGTAAAAGATTTTACTTTTTATGATATAGCTTAATACGTTTTCAAGCACATAATAATGAATTTTTAGTTTTTTATATTTTTATAGGTTATTTTGAAGGTTGATTGATTTTGAACTGAGTATGAAGGTAGAAATTTCCCATTAAAAGGGATCGTTATCGATCATTGACTTGAATCATTTGAATGGGTATTAGAGAATAGGTTCTCCTTTATTCAATAGAATATAGGTGAATCCCACCATAGAGATGAAAACATGTTCTTTTAAGCTAGAACATGGAGCTCGGGGGTATGCCTAAAATTTTATATATAGATGTATTTTCAATTTGTACATGACCTTACTTACTTGTACCTGACTTTACTTACTTGTACATGACTGTGAAGGTAGATAAGGTTTCTTAATTTTGATTTTTTTAAAGGTTAAATCGATTTATTGTGTGTATGTGCTTGTATTTATGTATATATACATATACATGTGTGTATGTATGTATACATATGCATGTGTGTGTATGAATGCACATGAGTATGTATGCACATGTGTGTGTATGCATATGCATGTATGTGCATGTGTGTATATGCATATGTATGTATGTATGTGCATGTGTGTGTATACGTGTGTCTATTTATGTATGCATATGCATGTGTATGCATATGCATGTATGTATGCATTTGAGTTTATGTGTGTCTATATGTGTGTATCTATATGTGCAAGTATCTATATGCATATGTGTATGTGTATATGTGTATATGTGCAAGTTTCTATATGTGTATGTGTGTGTATGCATATGTGTGCATTTGTAAATGTGTGTGTATGCATATCATATGTGTGTGCTGAAGGAACTTGGAGAAGCTTGTCGAAGGTAGAAAAGTGCGTTTCGAAGCGATGACGTTTGGTCAAGCCAACCGGCACAAGACCAGCCCTTGAGCTTATGGAGACTCAAATAGACCTTATAGGCATGTGATAAGTGCAAAGAAACACACTATGTACCTTGGAGCATCAAGGAGAATGAGTCGATACAAAACAGATAGGTTCGCGGGTCGACTAGCTCAAAAAACTTACTATCTATGGAAGAGACAATGAACTTCAAATGCCCATAGCGACCAGCGTGATTACAATTAAAAAAAATCCTTTTATGGGAGTGATACACATAGGGTTGAGTGTATGGAATGCACAAAAGTATAAGGAATAAGCAAAATATGCTATAGGAATGAATGCGACATTCACCAGTGGTACTTCCTATTTTTCAGGAATACGTAGAGATTGACCCCGAGGCAGAAAAACTACGATTTCTCCAAATCTGCTGAACCAAATTCTTTGAAAATTTACAGGAATAAAGTAGACACTAATACCTTTCCACTGAGTCCTCTTGCACTCAATTTGGAGCTCTGAGCAGAGGGCAGCAGCCTCTGCAAGATTATTGTTTGCAAAGAAGATGATGCAGAAAATTGAAGGAGCAAGACAATGATGGTCACAAGTGTATGTATATTGCTTCCATGTATAATACAAGTGATTTCAACTCCTTATATAGCCTCTAGGAGTGTTCCACGACTTTTAAAACTTGAATTTGAATTCAAATGAAGGTGGGAATGGTTGTTGGAGGGAATCAATTCACTTCCCTATAATCTAGGAAAAGTGAAGATCTTGATTGATCTACTTTTAGGTGACTTGATTTGCTTGATTGAATGCAACTTCAACCACCAAAATTTCGTGGGATTTTGGCTCTATATTTCTACCTTTACATGTTTCAAGCTCAAGGCTTTTACAACGGTAAATGAGCCATCAAAATATTCTCAAAAAATACAATAAATGAGCATATGAAAAAGAAATCTCCAACGGATATTCTTTCGATGCGATAGCCTTTGATGTAGATCAAATCCACCTCAAGCATAGTGTAAGCTTGATGTTCCAACAGCTCCCCCTCAAGCTAAAGTATGCTTGAGTCTTCATTCTCTGATAGGTTGAATACCTGCCATAGCTTTGAATCTACAAAGTTTTATTCCATCAAGTGCCTTCGTCATCATATCTGCTACTTGCTTTTCAGTCGGAACAAAAGAAATGTCGATCTCCTTTGCCATGAGCTTCTCCCTGATGAAGTGGTAATGGACTTCTATGTGCTTGGTTCTCGCATGGAAAATAGGATTTGCCGCTAGATGCATGGAACTTACATTATCTCCAAATAGTGAGGTTTGGAACTCACAAGTCCCAAATCTGTATACAATGTTTTTAACCATATTGCCTCTTGAGTTGCTATGGTCAAGCCTCTGTACTCTGCTTCAGTTGAGGATAAAGCAATTGTTGGTTGCTTCTTGGAACTCCATGACACTAGCTTTGAACCTGCAAATGCTAAGTAACCAGATGTACTTTTTCTATCATCCTTAGCTCCTGCCCAATCTGCATCTGAGTAGATTTTGATATCCAAATCGGAAGAGTAAGGATAGAATATACCTTCATTGATTGTACCTTTGAGATACTTAAGTACTCTCTTAGCCGCATCCATGTGTGGTCTTCTTGGTGAGTGCATGAACTGACTAAGCACTCCCACACTATATGAGATGTCTGCCCTTGTGTGAGTAGCATATATCAAGCTACCTACCAAGCTTTGATACTCTTTAATGTCTTCAATTTTCTCACCTTCATAAACACTAAGTTTATGATTCATCTCCAAAGGTGTACCTGCAGGTTTAGTGTTCTCCATTTTGAACTTGAGAAGCAGATCCTGAATGTATCTTCTTTGAGTCAAATACATTCCTTCATCTGTGTATATCACCTGCATACCTAGGAAATATGTGAGCTCACCTAGGTCACTGATTTTGAACTCCTCTTGCATGTGTCTCTTGATCCTTTGAATGCCATTTAGATCATCACCTGTCACAATAATATCATCTACATATACACATAGATAGATAACCTCATTGTGATCCCTTTTGATGAATAGAGAAGGATCTGAGCTGCTAGCTTTGAACCCTTGATCTTGAAGATATGTAACGAACCTGGAATTCCAAGCTCTTGGAGCTTGTTTCAATCCATACAATGCTTTCTTAAGTCTGCAAACATAAGATGGATGATTAGGGTTTTCAAAACCTAGTGGTTGTGACATGTATACCTCTTCACTTATCCAACCATTTAAGAATGCATTTTTCACATCAAGTTGGAGGAGTCTCCAATTCCTTACAGCATCTACACTTATCAATGTCCTAATTGTAGTCATCTTTGCAACTGGTGAGAATGTTTCCTCATAGTCTATACCATGAGTTTGTGAGCATCCTTTGGCAACTAATCTTGCCTTGTACCTGCAAACTGATCCATTTGAATTTCTTTTAACTTTATATACCCATCTGCAACCAATTACCTTTTGATTTGGCGACATTAGAACCAAATCCCAAGTGTCCATTTCCTTCAATGCATCTATCTCTTTGTTCATGGCCTTTTCCCAATTAGGGTTTCCCTTTGCCTCTTCATAGGTTGAGGGTTCCTCTGAAATAGAGTCTTTTGCCAAGTAGATTGAATGCTTTGTAACAAATGTGGAATCATATCCATACCTTTCTGGTTGTTTCTTCTCTCTTGTTGATCTTCTAGGTGCTTGTTTGGAGCATTCTCCAACCTCTTGCATCTTTGCTTTGCCTCTTGACTTCCATAGCTTGTAATCCCTTTCTCTTTCATTTTGGTCATCGTCTGTATCACTTCTTGGATCCTGGACCTGTGTATCATGCTTGCTTCCTAATTGATGAGAGTCAGAATCAAGATCATATGGTAGTGTTACCTTTTGTTTGTCTTCATCATACCAAGACCTGTGTTCTTCAAACACAACATCTCTACTTGTAGTGAATTGCTTGGTTGAAGGATTGAAGAACCTGTAACCCATCTGAGTTGAATCATATCCAATAAACACTGCCTTTGTTGCCCTTTCATCTAGCTTACCTCTTATTTGTGATGGTACATGAACATAAGCTAAACAACCAAAAACCTTGCAATGTCCAAGACTAGGTTTTCTTCCATGCCATGCTTCATAAGGAGTCATACCTTGAAGTGATTTGGATGGTAGTCGATTGACAAGGTACACTGCAGTTGAAATAGCTTCTGCCCATAGATAATGTGGCAACTTCTTCTCTTCAAGCATTGTTCGGGCTGATCCAACCAATGTCTTGTTTCTCCTCTCTGCAATTCCATTTAGTTGAGGAGAGTACCTGGTAGTCACTTCCCTTTTGATACCTTTATCCTGCAAGAACTCATCAAAATCTTTTTTGAGAAGTATTCTCCCCCTCCATCAGATCTGAGCTTCTTTAGTGATCTACCTGTATGATTCTCCACATGTGCAAGATACTTCTTGAAGCAATCAAATACTTCATTCTTACTCTTGATAAAGTATAGAACAGTCCATCTACTATGGTCGTCAATAAATGAGACATAATACCTTGATCCTGCCAATGAAGGTTCTTGACTTGGTCCCCATACGTCTGTGTGTACTAAGTCCAATAAGTTGTTGTGGATGTAGCCTTTGTGGTTGAATGGTTGTCTTTGTGCCTTCCCAATCTAACATGCATCACACCTGTTGATCATGTGTTGCTTTGATATGTTCGGCAGTCCTAGAACACTTTGATCCCTGCATATATCCTTCAAGGTTCTTTCATTCACATGAGCAAGTCTCTTATGCCACACTTCAAGCTCACTTAGGGTTTGAGACCCAAAGTTGAATAGAGCTATGTTCCTGGTATCTCCTACTTCAAAAGTAAAGAGCCTACCATGCTTCTCACCTCGGGCTATCTTCTTGAAGCCTTGACATGGATCTTCCACAAAAGCTCCATGTTGGGTGAACCTAACTTGCAAGCCTTTTTCAACTATTTGGCCTACACTTATTAGGTTTTTAGTGATAGTGGGTACATAGAGAACCTTACTCAGAATGTTTGTCCTACCATTGGAAGCTTTGACATTACCAATCTTCTCCACATTGTGCTTCGTGTCATCCCCTGTTTGCACTTCATGTCTATGCTTTGGACTTTCCAAGTCAGATAGAAGAGCAATGTTGCCTGCAACATGATTCGAACATCTTGAATCTATGTAGAACAAATGATCGTCTTCTTTACCTTCTTTGTGGCTTAGGTTCATAAGAAGCAATGAGTCTTCATGTGGTTGATCTTCTGAATAATTGTTGTAGTCCCTTCTATTATAGCTTCTATTGTTGTTGTTGAAGTTGTGTCCACCTTTGCCTCTATTGCCGCCATATCCACCTCTTCCACTTCCTTTCTGGGTCTTCCCATTGAAACAGCAGTTTGGAGTGGTGTGGTTGGTCTTATCGCATATGGCACAAGGTTGAACATTCTGACCTTTGGCTTTGTCTTGCTTTGGTCCTTTCTTCTTCCCTTTCCACTTGCTCTTGCTTGCGAAGTTGGCTTGGGAAGTCTCTTCTTCGTCTTCTTCCTTCTTCTTGCCTTTCTGCTTCTTATCCTTCTTATCTGCATATAGAGCACTAGTTGAACTACCATGATAAGAGTTACCTTCCTTTATGCTATTATTGGCTTCTTGATTGAAGAGTTGTCCAAGAAAGATGTTGAAGTCTGGAGTTTGCACATCCATGATGAGATCGTAAGCCATCGTGAAGGATTGCCATTGCTTATCACTTCGAATGCCGTTGAGAATTTGCCTCATGAGGACCTCTTCTTCAATTAGCTCTCCAATGGATGCTAACTGATCCGCAACCTCCTTGACCTTGGTAACAAACTCTGTGATGGTTTGTTTAGGTGTCTTCTTCATTTGGTTGAACTCGTTCCAAAGATGATTCTTTCTTGCTTTGGTACTAGCAGAAAAGAAAGTCTCCAGGGCATCCCAAGTCTCTTGAGATGTCTTGCATCCTCTAATACGTGGTAATAGAAAGTCAAAGATAGAGTTTAGTATGTACGACCTTGCTTGAGCATCCCTTGCGCACCAAAGTGTGAGCTTATCTGTCTCCTCTTGTGTAGGTTCTCCTTTGGATCTTGGAATAGGCATAGCTTCATCACCTGCTACAATTCCATAAAGATTTCTACCTTGCAATTAGGCCTCCATTCTGATTTGCCAAGCCGCGTAGTTGTGTCGATCAAGCTTCTCGATCATTGAGGGAAAGCCGTCACCCATCTTGATCTAGCTCTGATACCACTGAAGGAACTTGGAGAAGCTTGTCGAAGGTAGAAAAGTGTGTTTCGAAGCGATGAAGTTTGGTCAAGCCAACCGGCACAAGACCAGCCCTTGAGCTTATGGAGACTCAAATAGACCTTATAGGCATGTGACAAGTGCAAAGAAACACACTATGTACCTTGGAGCATCAAGGAGAATGAGTCGATACAAAACAGATAGGTTCGCGGGTCGACTAGCTCAAAAAACTTACTATCTATGGAAGAGACAATGAACTTCAAATGCCCATAGCGACCAGCGTGATTACAATTAGAAAAAATCATTTTATGGGAGTGATACACATAGGTTTGAGTGTATGGAATGCACAAAAGTATAAGGAATAAGCAAAATATGCTATAGGAATGAATGCGACATTCACCGGTGGTACTTCCTATTTTTCAGGAATACGCAGAGATTGACCCCGAGGCAGACAAACTACGATTTCTCCAAATCTGCTGAACCAAATGCTTTGAAACTTTACAGGCATAAACTAGACACTAATACCTTTCCAATGAGTCCTCTTGCACTCAATTTGAAGCTCTGAGCAGAGAGCAGCAGCCTCTGCAAGATTACTGTTGGCGAAGAAGATGATGCAGAAAATTGAAGGAGCAAGACAATGATGGTCACAAGTGTATGTATATTGCTTCCATGTATAATACAAGTGATTTCAACTCCTTATATAGCCTCTAGGAGTGTTCCACGACTTTTACAACTTGAATTTGAATTCAAATGAAGGTGTGAATGGTTGTTGGAGGGAATCAATTCACTTCCCTATAATCTAGGAAAAGTGAAGATCTTGATTGATCTACTTTTAGGTGACTTGATTTGCTTGATTGAATGCAACTTCAACCACCAAAATTTTGTGGGATTTTGGCTCTATATTTCTACCTTTACATGTGTCAAGCTCAAGGCTTTTACAACGGTAAATGAGCCATCAAAATATTCTCAAAAAATACAATAAATGAGCATATGAAAAAGAACTCTCCAACAGATATTCTTTCGACGCGATAGGCTTTGATGTAGATCAAATCCACCTCAATATCATAATCTGCATCATTTCTTTTCTTGAACAACTTTATCCTCTTTCCTGCAATCAAAGACTTCAAAGGAGTACTGTGTAATTTGCGACGCACATATGTTCCATTTCAAACACAGACGTCACCACATACGACCCAAAGCATCACTTGGTCAATTTCTTCCTAGCATAGTATTAAGTATTGAATGTACTGTCGTACACCAAGACCCAATCATCTACCTCAATCCTACATGGTCTAAGTCGATGCGTTTTGTCAAAATAAATCTT
Source organism: Ceratopteris richardii (assembly GCA_020310875.1). Classification (NCBI taxonomy): domain Eukaryota; kingdom Viridiplantae; phylum Streptophyta; class Polypodiopsida; order Polypodiales; family Pteridaceae; genus Ceratopteris; species Ceratopteris richardii. The sequence continues at coordinate 27,895 of MU260461.1, forward strand.
ATTTTTCAACTGTGACGCCTTTAACTTTTGGACTACTTCTTTCAATTTTTCATTTCCTTGTTCTAACTGTTGTATTCTCAATGATAAAAGTTCTTCTCTCGTCATAACATCATTCCATGGGAGCGTCGACCATGTCAATATCTGAGTCTGGATGGGGAAGACTGGCATTTGACAATAAATCAATTCAGCAAGCATGAATCCTATGGACCGAGTGTACGTCATCCTATCTACCCATAATGCAAATGGAAGAAACCTACGCCATTGCTTTATGTCATCACTACAGGCCTTAGAGATCGCCTTCACAATGAAAGGGTGACCCCTCTTGATCTTTCCATTTGCTTCAAGGTTATAGGCATCAGTGAGAGACAATCAAATTCCATGGCGATCAAAGAACTCTTTTGCCTCTCTCACATCCAACTCTCCCCTGTCCGCAACCACTTTCTCAACATAACCAAATCTTGAGATGGCTTCTTCTAAAAGGAATTTTCATACATTATAATTCATCTTTGTACAAAGAGCTTGACCTTCCACATGGTTGGTCAAGTCCTCTCTGGCAAGTACAATATACCTCATCTTATCTATCCCCTTTGGGCATGGTTAGAAGGAAGACCACCCACTTGTAATGGATACAAGGAGGGTAAGTCGGATGTAACGGGTCTCTGTGCCTAACTGATGAATGCACCTGGCATGTAGCACAAGTATCTACAAAATCTCTCACACTCACATAAATCCCTGGCCACCAGTAGTCTTCCCTAATATTCTCATACGTAGCATAGAAACCTTTGTGACCTACCCATAAGGTGTCGTACATCTTTCTCATCACCTTGCTCTAAAGACTCCTAGAACTCAGTACCCTCTGTGGACACTTTACCTTTCCCTTAGTGTGTCACCAAATAAGTCCATCCTTCAAGAAAACGTTGTAAGAATTTTTCATGATGGATCTATACTTATTTGTGCACCAGCCTACGGAAGGTTTGAGCGTACTCAGATATCTTCCTATGTCTCTCCAGTCGCCATCATACTCATTCTCACGGAACTGCTCATATACATATACCAATGGATCATATCTCATCATGTGTGTATCTCTTTCTACCTCATCATGATCATCAGACTCATCATCGAATTTGGCTCTTGAAAGCATATCAACCACAGTGTTCAACTTTCCAGCTATGTGTACAAATGCGGGGTTCATAAACTTTACATAAGAGATCCATCTAAGCATAGCAATATCCGGAGAAGAACGTTTTGCAATCATGCCAATCAATGAAGACAATCAGTCTCAACTACCACATTTGCGCAAATGAAATACTCTTTATCAGTCTTTAAAGTAGTCACTAGCCCCAATGGCTCTCTCTTTATTTGCGGATATCTTCTTTGAGTGTCATCCAGAATCTTTGCACCAAAACGAACTGCATATCTCTGCCCCTCATCATCATCTTGTCCTATGACCTAGCCTATACCAATAGGACTAGTGTCAACAGTCAAAATGATAGGCCTCTAACTTGAGTAATCAACAAGCTTAAAAATCAAGGCTTCAATAAGTAGTTGCCTCGGTCTACACATCGTTGTTGATTGTTTCTCTATCCAAAAAAACTTCTTTTTCTTTCTCAGAAGATCATATAAGGGGTTCGCAATGTGAGCAAAGTGAGGAATCCATATCACATAGAATACACAAGCTCCCAAGAACCTTCTCACCTCACCGACATTACAATATACCTCAAAAATCCTGCTAATGGCCTCAACTTTCTACGGGTATGGCTTGCAGCCATAATGTCCACATAGATGTCCTACAATGAGGACCTCATCAATGCAAAAAAAAAGACTTCTCTAGAGAAAGTGTTAGCCCCACATCTTCAAATCTCTCAAATATTTTCTCATAGTCAAACATATGGTCACTGACAAATTTTCTACATCTAGAAGCATCTAAACTCTCATCTTTCATTCTTTCCTCACATCTCTTTATAGGAATATCATCAATAAATTGCATAGTCATAGATGTTATAAAGTCTCCTAAAATCAGGTTCATGGCATTCATCATGTAAGCCACATAATTTGTCACTCCCTGCGGCAAGGTACACATACGTATAGGGCCTAGTGGAATCTTCATGGTAGTGATATCTCTACTCTCAATAGCCAACTAAAACAGGGCCTAGTGGAATCTTCATGGTAGTGATATCTCTACTCTCAATAGCCAACTAAAACTCGTCATACCTTGAATAGAGATCACCCATATAGTAGATGGAATGTCGAGCAAATACTTTAGAAAGCCCATCTACTATAGGTCCTATCCCTACATTTCTAATTGTGACTTTGTTCATAGGCTACAGATCTTGAATAAAACGAAGTTTTCCATTTTTCTTGGGCACTGTCAACAACCTATATTTCGAATATGGAGCTGAGGATGGTTCCAATATGCACATGGATATCTTTTCCTTTAGTAGCCTTATCACCTCAGGTAAGTGAGCCTTTGAGACTGGAATAGGCCGGATATTCCATGGTATATATGGCACTATAAATATGATCATGGGAGGTACTTGTTTTGGGTCTGTGCAGCCTATCTCATGTGGGAAAAGTGCAAATTCTTTTTCATGTTTCTTGATGACTTCAATGAACTTCTTTTTCTCTTCTTCGCTCAGAAATGATTTATCTCCAAACTTTATCTCTTTAACAATCTCGTCAGTAAAATGATGCCCATCATCTCAGCATACGGTCATCTGACACTCGTAGATACTTCTCATGACTATCTTTTGGAAATTGTTGGGCTATAGGTTTCATTTTCTTGTCAACAGTTTTATACTTTGTGTTTACATTTACTTCATGCCCTCGTAGGAACTCATCAATCATCTTGTCCTCTTGGATAGAAGTGAGCATAATGATTTCTGATTTCTCACTCCTCTCAAATTCTTATTGAAGCTCTTCCAGAGTAGTCGAACTTCTCTCTAGCTGGATCACATCTCTATCTTCTCATCAGGTAAAATGATTCCTAAATCTTTATAGTATCTTTCATGAACTTTTCTTAACTTATTTGAACCATTTTCTTTTTGTAAACACAGTAACTTAAATGTAGATGAATATATGGAAAAACTCCCAAAGTTATGTATAAGATCTCGCAAGACATCAAACGAACTCCCACTGTTGACTCGCTCAACAGTGGATCCTAACAAAAATTCTGATCAGCAAAAGCCCCATACTCTCGTATGGCCATATAGTCATCATGGTCATGAGAGTTAATGGGTCTCTTTCATATATTATTTCTGTTCCTGGAGTGATTTGGACACACTATCATTACTTGTAAAGAATGAAGACTAGATCTAGAACAGATTCTGACATAAGCAGATCCATCATCCATCACCTTAGTTTCCATTTGAACTTTGGCTATAAAAGGTTGTCCAAGGATGGCCTCATATGAACAATAATCTTGGACGAAGAAGTGGAATTCCTCATAAATCCCTCCTACACTGATCATATAACTTCTTTGAGATCACATTTCTTTCTGAACCTGAGTCAATTAAGGCCAAAGAAAAACATGAATCTTCATTGCTTCCTAATTAATTCACCTTCATTTCAGGTGTCTGTCTTGCCCAAAAAGTCTTTGTATACTCCCTTTCTGTCCTTCTCATCTCATCATCAGGTGTAATGGGACCTAAGGAAATCTTATGGCACCTTGCAATCTCATCGTCTTTGTCATCAGAAGTATCTCTCAATGCTACTGCTTCATTTTTCACTTGCATATCTTCAATCGCCTCTTCCATCTCCGCATGCTCTGGTAATGTGAACCTTTTCCTCTTTATCAACTTAATAAAGTTGTCCTTGAATTCAGACTTTGCTATGGAGAAAACCTGCTCCAAGGACATGGTTACTTGGCTCTTTAATAGAAGGTCATTTAATATGTCTCTCGCATCATTCTTCTTTTCTAACTCCGAAATCAATACTGCCTTTGGGATCATCTTCTTTTTCTTCTTCTTCTCTTTATCTTTCTCTTGAATATTTTCTATACTTCCTTCTACTTTTTGAATGGGCTCTGGTTCTTTCTCCTTCTCTTTATTCGGTTCTTGAATTTTAATTGGCCCAGCTTGCCTCTTTCCCTCTCTTATCTCCTTCTTCTTTGCCTCTTCCTTAGAAACAACAGGCTCTTTAAATTGCACTTCCTTTTGGGCTGTTTAGCCTTCTCTTCTTCAGCCTCTTTACTTTGATTCCTTGTAACTCTCCTCTCTGGTTGAGCCTCTTCTTGGCTCTTGTCCCTCTTCCTCTTTTCCTCTATGTTGGCTATGTGAGAGTATACCAAGAATTGATCTACAGGAGACTTCCACTCAGTCTTCTGGATAGTCACATACCTAGCCCTCACTAAAGCTTCAATAGAATAGTTTCTTTGAGGTCGAGGCCTAGGCTCCTCTTCGTGTCCCTCCTCTACCACCTCTAGTTGCATTGTTGATGTGCTTGCATTGTTTCTTGCTAGATTCTCATAAAGTTTCTTCATCCCCCCTTCTCCAAATTCATAGGTGGAGGAAGGGGGGTCCTAAAGTCATAGATCTTCTCATCTATATCTATTACTAGTTGATGCTCCTTGGCTAGCTTAAGCTCTTCATATGCATATGAGAAATTTTCTTGTGTGTTGCACCATACACATCTCTTTGCCCCTCCAAGTTGCTCATCTCATGGAAGGTCTAGTGTTTCTCTGAAATGTGGGCTTCACTAGTGGTGCAGGTGTCTGTTGAGCAATAGGCTGCACTAGAGGTGAATGCTGCAAAATTACATAACCCTGCATGTTCATAATTGGCATAGTACTTCTTTGTATCAGATCAGCATAGCTGGTACTTGCTTGAGGAGAAGTGGGGTCCTCATACCCCATAGAATAGACTTTATTATGAATGCTAGCCATTTCTTTAGACATGGAGGCTTGCATGGTCATAAGATTTTCTATTTGTCGGCTAAGGATCTCAAGCTGTAGCTCCACTAGTGATCGCGAAGTGGATGCAACATTAGTAGAAGCTCTTTCTGCAGGCATGTTCGAAATCGCTAGAAGAGGTTCCTCCCAAGGTGGTTGTGGAGTTATCGTTGTTGGTCTGTCATATAATATGGCCTGGTGTTGCCTGATCTAGGCAACTGCTCTACTTCTCTCTTCACCACGGCCCATTCTTCTGTCAAACCAAACCTCTTAACAGGCTCTTCTATCCTTCTCTCAACCTCAATCCTATCTTCAAGCAAGAGAGGAAATGACTAAGTCATGCTTTAATGAATCTAGATCAGCCTATGGAAGTTGGGTATATCATCTCAAGAATTCATTCAAAAGATGAGTCAGGGAAGTAGTTTCTTTTGGGGAGTTTACCCACTGTTGGAACCCTTCTCTATTGTGTTGCGAAAAATCTTCCAAGTAAAATAGCTTATGTAATTCCTTCCTGAATTCAGCCCAAGGCTTTGCTATGTGCATTGAAATAGATGCTAGTATAGATCCCAAGACTACCCATGTGAAGTAATGTGCAAACATTTATTCATGCAGTCCATAGATATGTGCTTGGTCCTCAAATACATCTAGGTATTTAGTCACATTCAGACCCATAAACTTGTCTTTCTCTCTTAAAACCGCTTGGACTACACAAGTCGCCTGTTTCTCTATTACCGATTCCTTGAAGACTTCCTCCATCTCTCTTCTCTAGTTTGAACTAGAACTCAAAACAATGTCCGGTGTGAGTGGCTCTACTATCTCTCTCAGTTTTGAGTAGAGATTAGAGAAGAAACTCGATGGCTCACGAACTAGGAGGTGGCGGTCAGTCTAAGCGCTCCCTCACTTGATCCCTCTTAATCTTCTCTTAATTTCCCTTTCTTACCCTCTCTTTAATTCCAAAAATTCAATATATTTATCCCCCTTTCTATGTTGATCTTCTAATGTTCCTAACGTTTTGTCTAAGCTATGAAAATTGCAAATTCCTAGTCTAAGCAGGAATAATAGAAAAAATGTGCACGAGCACGTATGGACTAATGCAGATCGTGAATGCTCAAGCTCAAGCAGCAAAATAGTCTTTCTATGTAAAGTGTGTATGTGAAGCAATGCAAAAATTCAAAGAACTTGAAATGCTAGTACCTGGAATTTCTGATCTGACACCGAGGTTCTTGTGTCTCTTCTCAAGGAGTGGGTGGTGTGTCGAGGATCACCGGGCAACCGCCTCACTTCACGTCGGTTTCAATTGTCGGGGAGTGAAGGAAGGTCTAAAGGAAGGGAGAGCGGTGTGGGGTTGGATCACGCCACATCAGGTGCATCATTCCCCTCATCCGATGAGCGACGTATGCACGTTGCGTGTCTAGCCCTGGTGTGGTGGTCATTGTACGTCGTGGAACTATGCCCTCAAAAGACAAGGGAAAAATTGCACGCATGGAACGTAGACGTTGCGGATGAAAGATCGAAATACAATGTGGAATGAAGCAACAATGCTCAATAATACAATGAAAATACAAATGATGTCATCCAATAAATCACGGTACAATGATTTCTGCTAAAGTGCAGATCGGTGTTACAATATGGCACTACAGTGCAGATCAGTGATACAATATGCTGCTACAGTGTGGATCAGGTAACATAGTATAGCCTTCCAGCTACACTGTGAGAAGACATCCACGAGCTTCCCTTTAGTCTTGACGTTAGGAATTTTGCTTTTCTTCGATTTTCAGTCTTCCAAAAGCTTTACTTCAAATAATCTCTTTACTTCATAAATCTGACAGTAACTTTGGGTCTGTAGAAACTTCTTTCTTTACTTCATATAATCCTCCAACATCAATACCTAGAGAGGCATTCCACAGGAGAAAACCATGGAGGTATAATTCTTCACTTCTGTCTTCAAATCATCTCTTTACTTCATATAATCCTCCAATATCAATATTTGGAGAGGCATTCCACAGAAGAAAACCACGAGGGAGGGGGTGTGTGTATGCATCATTATGTGTGTATGTGTCTATGTGTGTATGTGTTTGTGTATATGTGTGTGTGAATGTGTGTGTATCTATGTGTATGTGTCGCTACGCGTCTATGAGTGTGTATGTGTTTATGTGTGTGTATGTGTCTATGTGTGTGTATGTGTCTATGTGTGTAGGTGTATGCATGTATGTACGCATAGGTGTGTGTATGTGTGTGTATGCATTATGTATGCATATGTGTGTGTATGCATATATGTATGTGTATGTATGCATGTAAGTATGTATGTATGCATATGCATTATGTATGCATGTATGTGTATGTGTGTGTATCTCTCTCTATGTGTGTGTATGCATATATGTGTATGTATGTGTGTGTATATGTGTGTCTATGTGTGTATGCATGTGTATGTGTGTGAATGCATCATTATGTGTGTATGTGTCTATGTGTGTATGTGTGTGTGTATGTGTGTGTGTATATGTGTGTGTATATGTGTGCACGTCTATGTGTATGTGTGTGTGTCTATGAGTGTGTATGTGTTTATGTGTGTGTATGTATCTATGTGTGTGTATATGTGTGCACGTCTATGTGTATGTGTGTGAATGCATCATTATGTGTGTATGTGTCTATGTGTGTATGTGTCTATGTGTGTATGTGTGTGTGTATATGTGTGTGTATATGTGTGCACGTCTATGTGTATGTGTGTGTGTCTATGAGTGTGTATGTGTTTATGTGTGTGTATGTATCTATGTGTGTCTATGTGTGTATGTGTATGCATGTATGTATGCATATGTGTGTGTATGCATTATGTATGCATATGTGTGTATATCCATTATGTATGTGTATGTATGCATGTGCATTATGTATGCATATGCATTATGTATGCATATGCATTATGTATGCATATGCATTATGTATGCATATGCATTATGTATGCATATGCATTATGTATGTGTATGTATGCATGTGCATTATGGATGCATATGTGTGTGCATGCATGTAAGTATGTATGTATGTACGCATATGCATATGCATTATGTATGCATATATGTGTGTATGCATGTAAGTATGTATGGATGTACACATATGCATATGCATTATGTATGCATGTATGTGTATGTGTGTGCATGTCTCTCTCTATGTGTGTGTGTATGCATATATGTGTGTGTATGTGTGTATGTGTGTGTGTATGTGTGTGTATTTGTTTGTGTATGTGTGTGTATGTGTGTGTATATGTATGTGTATATGTGTGTGCATGTGTATGCATTATGTGTGCAGGTGTGTATGCAACATTATTTGTATATGTGTGTATATGTGTGTGTATGTGTGTGTGTCTATGTGTATGTGTGTGTGTCTATGTGTGTATATATGTGTGTGTATGCATATGTATGTGTGTGTGTAAGTGTGTGTGTGTGCGCATACCTTGCTTCAAATAGATGCATCTCTCTCTCTCTCTCTCTCTCTCTCTCTCTCTCTCTCTCTCTCTCTCTCTCTCTCTCTCTCTCTCTCTCTCTCTCTCTCTCTCTCTCTCTCTCTCTCTCTCTCTCTCTCTCTCTCTCTCTCTCTCTCTCTCTGGTGCGCTCTCTCTCTCTCTCTCTCTGGTGCTCTCTCTCTCTCTCTCTCTCTCTCTCTCTCTCTCTCTCTCTCTCTCTCTCTCTCTCTCTCTCTCTCTCTCTCTCTCTCTCTCTCTCTCTCTCTCTCTCTCGGTCTCTTCTTGCTCTCACGTCCAAATCCGGGCACAAATGTGTCGGGAGAAATCGAATTTTTTTTTTACATTCCAGAGCGTCGCATATGCGACGCTCTTCAATTTGCCAACATCGCTAATCACGTCCCTAGGCAGCGACGGTCTAATTAACGTTGCATAAGCGACGCTAGCATTGCTTATGCGATGCATGTCGGGAAAAAAAATCAAAAATTGTACCATCACTTATGCGACGATAGCGTCGCATAGGCGACGGTACCCTTTTTTTTTCAATTCGGGGGCGTCGCTATGCCCCCTATTTCTTGTAGTGGTAGACCGTTCTGAATGGTCTTCCAGATTCACATTAGAGTTTTGTTTCTACTCTTTAATTAATGATGAAAGGCAATCTAAATGCTTTAACATTTGAGTATTTAGTCTCTGTTCTATTGCAAGAAGATCATTCCGTTATGTGTGTTGTTGATCAAGATTTCTTGGCTAGTCAAAAGGGCAAAGGTAAATGGAGCTCATCTACTACTAAGTAAAAATCTGTTGATTCTGCACAATCAAAGAAGGATGACAAAGACAAGAAGAAAAACAATAAAGTAGAAATTTTTGCAAATATAGTAAAGGAAATGATCATGTCATAAAGAGCTATCCAGAATTGGCTACAAAAGAGGCTAGAATGGTTGTTGGAGAGGCCTCTACAACCAAAACAAATTCTGCTATTCTTGTGTAGAATGAAGAATGGGCATTTACTATAGTTTTTAGCTATGATCCATCTTCTCATGAATAGTGTATGTCTATAGTAGACTTAGATGTTTGGTACTTTAATAGTAGGGCAACCAAATATATTACCTTACAGCATAGTTTCTTCACTTCACTTGAGCGTGCCCTTATAGGGAATACTATCAAATGTGCCCACAACTCCTCTTATCTTGTCATGGGAGTTGGTAAGATCATTCTGACTACTGCTCTTGGTAGTTCTTTTACATTGTTGAATGCTTTATTTGTGGCAAGGACCAAGAAAAATTTGTTATCAATTTCAGCATTAGCCAAGATCGACTTGTTTATGATTTTTTTTCATGACAAATATTGTTGATATATTTAGGTAGTGATGTGTGTGAACACACTAGGACCACCGGGGCACTTTTTTCCCCCCGTAGGAAGTCTTTTTTCCCCCGGCTTGTATACACGCCCATTTCCCTAACGGCTCACTTATCTTTGTACATTCTAGTGGTAATACATTCAGTATTGTGTGTTGTGCTCCAAGCTTCTTCTTCTTCCTTGTGTTGTTCATGTACTTCCACAGACATCTAACTCCAACAATTGGTATTAGAGCAGGTCATCTCTTCATCAACGGCGTCATTGACCCCTCTCTGGTCACAATATCAGAATCGCATGAAATTTGGTGAGCATACGCAAGGTGATTAGGAGATCAAAACAATTTTGCTATGTGTTGTCGAAATCATGATTTGAGCTCGTTTCGGTCTCGGATGCACTATCGCAATGCTTACGCTAGCTATTTCATCTTTTTGTGCCAAAGATATATACACGATTAAGTTTGCTAGTATAAGCATCTCAAAGTCTACTAGAGGTTTCGCAAAACTCGTTAAGGTAGTTTAGCTCAACTTTTTCAGATACAATCATTTTTCTACATCAAGGTATTTTGGCTAGTAGTTATGGCTGAAATCAGTGATGTATTTGGTATGATGGCTTTCGTATGTTGGTTGTTGAGGATAAGTTGGATTGTACGAATTACCCATTGTGGGCTTATATGATGCGTCATGTATTGGTCACAAAAGGACTATGGAATATTGTGTAGGGTGTTGAAAAACATCCTATTACACCTGTAAATACTGGTGTTGAAGCTGATGCAGATGGCATCGAAGATGGTGATATTCTACAGATTCTTGTTCCTGTTGCAATTCCTGTTGCACGTAATGGAGAGCAAATTCATTGGGATGGTAGAGATACTTAGGCACGTGCATTGATATCCTTGTCTTTCAAACGTGCCATTATTCCTCACATTCACTCTTGCATAATAGCTAAGGATGCTTGGGATACACTTACCACATTGCACCATGCTAGGAATGAGGCTCGTGTTGCTTACCTCCGAAAGTAGTTGGAGAGTGAGCGTATGAATGAAGATGATTCTATGGATATATTTCTAACAAAGATCAAAGATTTGAAGAAATAGTTAATTTCTATTGATGAAGTCTTGCCTGACAGTTCAGTTATGCAGACTGTTTTGAATGGTCTTCCCGATTCATACTAGATTTTTGCTCCTCTTCATTTGATGATGAAAGGCAATCCAAATGCCTTATCATTTGAGGAGTAGTTAGTCTTTGTTTTGTTACAAGAAGATCAGTCTAGGCAGAACATGTTCATTATGCGAGTTGCAAGTCAAGCTTTCTTGGCTAGTCAGAAGGGCAAAGGTAAATGGAGCTCTTCTACTAGTAAGAAGGCATCTGCTAATTCTGCTCAATCAAAGAGGGATGATAGAGATGACAAGAAAACAAAAAGTAAAAATTTTGCAAGTAATATAAAGCAAATGATCATGTCATAAAGAATTGTCCAAAACTGGCTGCAAAAGCAACAAACAAAAAAGAGGCTAGAATGGTTGTTACAGAGGCCTCTACACCAAAAATAGTCTACTAATCTTGTGTAGAATGAAGAATGGGCATTTACTACTGGTTGCAGTTTTGACCCATCTTCTCATGAGCAATGTATGTATATAGTAGACTTAGATGTTTGGTACTTTGATAGTTGGGCAACGAGACATATCACCGCGCGGCACAATTTCTTCACTTCACTTGAGCTTGCCCCTACAAGGAATACTATCACATACAACAACAATTCCTCTTATTCTGCATGGGACTTGGCAAGATCATTCTACATACTATTGATGGTAGTTCTTTTACATTGTCAGATGCTTTATTTGTGCTAGGGATCATGAAAAATTTATTATCAATTTCTGCATTAGCCAAGATTGGCTTGATTATGAATTTTGTTGATGATAGGTGTACAGTTCATGATCTTTCAAATGGCAATGTGATTATTGCTTCTGGCATCTTATGTTGTGGGTTGTATAAGCTCATAGATTATGAAAAATTTGTGAATGATTCAGCGTGTAGTACATGATTCTCAGGCTATATCAGATGCAAAGCTTTGGCATGCATGCTTTGGTCATCTAAATTTTGCTAGTTTGCTACACCTGTAGAAATCTAAAATGATGTCCTCTTTGCCGGGACTTAAGGCACCCTGTAAACATGTTCATGAAGGCTATATTTTGGGAAAAATGCAGCAATCATCCTTTCCAAAAGATGGTTGAGTTTGAGCTACTAAAAAATTGTAGCTTATTTACAGTGATGTCTATGGTCCTATGCAGACACCCTCTGTTGGAAATTATCTTTACTTCATGACTTTCATTGATGATTTTTCTATGCATGCATGGGTATATCCATTGAAAGAAAAGTCTGAAGTGTTTATGTGCTTCAAATGATTTTTGGTTTTGGCTGAAAATCTACCGGCATGTAAAATGGGCACCCTCCGTTTTGATCAAGGGGGGCATATATGTCTTCTGACTTTAATGCATTTTTGGCTAAACGTGGGATAAAACATCAGTGTATAGTGTCATATACACCTCAATAGAATGGAGTTGCTAAACGGAAGAACATGTCACTCATGGAGATGGCGAGGTGTATGATCAAGAGTCAGGTTTTACCATGTAGTTTTTGGCTTGAGGCTATTATGTCTGCAACATATATACTCAGCAAGTGTCCCCCTAAAACATTGCAGTCTATCACTCTATACGAGGCTTGGCATGTTCACAAGCCATCTATTACTCATCTGCATGTATATGGTTGTCTCGCATATGGCTTAGTGCCTGAACAATATCAAAGGAAATTGGATGATTAAGCAATGAAATGTATTTTTGTTGGCTACAATTCTAAAAGAAAAGTCTATCATCTCTATCATCCATAGACTAAATGCATTTCGGTTAGCCGTGATGTTGTTTTTGTGGAAGATGTTATTCAGCCATTACTTTCATGTATTGAGGAGACATTTGTTAGCTCCAAAGACATGTATGATACTTTGCTGCCTCTTTTTATAGGTGGATAGCCTAGTGATGGTCCTAATGAGGCAACTTCTCAACCTTTATAGGTTTCATGTGATGATGTAGATAATTCCATTTTTTATGCAGATTTACATGGTGCACTTGTTGATGAGAGAACTGATATTGAGGAGGCAAAAACTATGCCAAGATGGCTGGTGCAAACTTTGTGTGATAGAAAATTAGATGCATCTCTATCATATCATACTTGTTGAGGCTCTCATAGTGCCTCTTTTGCATCAGATTGCTATGTTATGGCTGCATCTAGCCTCTATGATGAGAATGAGCCTATTTCATTTGATGAAGCACAAAATTCAGAGAATTGGATCGTTATTATGCAATCTGAATATGATGCTATAATGAAGAATGGTACCTGGCCTTTATGTGACTTGCCTCTTGGCAAGAAGGCAATTGGCACTAAGGGGGTACACAAGCTGATGCGTAAGCCCAATGGAACAATTGATAGATATAAGGCTAGGCTTGTTGCAAAGGGTTATGCACAGGAAAGAGGCATTGATTTTGATGAGACCTTTGCTCCTACTTGCCGAATGACTACTATTTGTAGCATTTGTGCATTTGCAACTCATCATGGTTGGATTGTACATCAATTAGACATTAAAATTGCATTTTTGACTGGTGAGTTTCGTGAAGAAGTGTATCTTTTTCAGCTCCGTGGCTTTGTGAAGAAAGGGCATGAAAACCAAGTGTGCAGGTTGAAAAAGGCATTATATGGTTTGAAACAAGCACCACGTGCTTTGTATGAAAAGATACATGTCTACGTGATTGCACATCATTTCGAGAATAGTCCAAATGAGAGCACCTTATATGTTAAGCATGCTCATGATGTGCTTCTTATCATTTTTGTGTATGTTGATGACATGCTACTCACTAGTCCTCATGAGAGGCATATTGTTGATTTTAAGGCTGATGTCCATGCCTCATTTGAGATGTCTAATTTGGGGCATTTGCATCATTATTTGGGCATTCAATTTATGCAAGTTGATGGTGGAATAACTTTGTGTCAAACGTAATATATTGACACGTTATTGCAACATTTTGGCCTTGAAGACTACAAACCTATTGCCACTCCTATGGAGATAGGTTTATGATTGAGTCTTCATGATGTTGGAGATGCATTTGATGTTCTTCTCTATTAGCAAGTTGTTGGACGCTTGATTTACTTATGTAGTGTCCGACTAGATATTAAGTTTGTTATCTCATAGATGAGCAGGTTTATGCATTGCCTAGGTGTCAAGCATCGATGGGTGATTAAGCGCATCTTTTGCTACTTGAGTGGTACCCGACTAGTTGGATTGTTTTATCCCAAGGGGGGATCACTACCGCTAGATTTACATGCTTTTTATAATTCTAACTAGGCGGGTTGCTATGACACTCATGTGTCCACTAGTGGCTTATGCTTCATGCTTGGTAGCTCATGTATATCTTGGTTGAGCAAGAAGTAGCCTACTGTGGCCACTTCCAATTGTGAAGCTGAGTATAGGGTAGCTCTCATAGCGATTGTTGAGTATGTGGCTCGGATACCTTATTGTTGATTTGGGTGTTAGTTAGTGTTCTACTGCCAGTATCTTCACTAAGAGTCAAAGCACATTGACAATAGTGAGGATTCCTATGTTCCATGCTCATACTAAGCACATTGAGCTGCATTATCATTATGTAAGGAGAGGTTCTCTGCTGGAGAGATCAACTTGGCAGATGTGCCCACGTAGGAGAACATTGTAAACCTTTTCATGAAGGGTCTGCCAAGGGGGAAGTTTGAAGCTTTCCACAAAGCTTTGGGCTTACTTCCTTTTGTGGAGTGATTCCACATAGCTTGGCACTTCCTTATACATGAGTGCGAGCTCCTTGTTCAACGCATCACTGCTAGGATGGATTCATTGATATATCTAGGCAGTGATGTGTGTGACCACACTAGGACCACCAGGGAACTTTTTCCCTCTTTAGGAGGTTTTTTCCCCTGCCTTGTATATATGCCTATTACCCTAATCGGTCACTTATCTCTGTACATTCTAGTGGTAATACATTTAGTATTGTGTGTTGTGCTCCAAGCTTCTTCTTCTTACTTGTGCTTTTCGCATGCTTCTGTGGACGTCTAACTCTAAGAGATATGTAGTTCATGATTAATCAAATGGGGATTTCATTATTTCTTCTAGCGTTTTATGTCGTGGGCTATATAAGCTCATAGACTATGAAAAACTATGAATGATTTAGCATGTGTAGTACATGATTCTCAAGCTATGTTAGATGCAAATCTTTGGCATGCATGCTTTGATCATCTGAATTTTGCTAGTTTGCTACACTTGTGGAAATCTCACTTGTCTACCAACCCAGCATAGCGCAAGACAAAACTATGTCAGCCCTACATGAAATCGACGTCAACTCGTGGCTCTGATCGCCCGACCAGAGTAACTCCACCCGCCTATCGACCCATGCAGGCGCATGATAACATATAGGTTGGGCCTATGATGAAACTAGAGTCAACTCGTGGCCTTGATCACCCGACCAAGGTCGGTCCACCTGCCTACTAGCCCAACATAGCGCACCAACAACAAACACATACATATATGCTAATTGGGTATGAAGTTTTATTTATTTTTTATTTCATTTAGAGGTCCGATCTCATACGAAATAAATAGCAGAATACAAAATCCCATATACTAATGGATAAAATTTTAAGCATATACATGTATTCAAAATAAGGCTACCTTTTCTTCTACAAGCTTCCAATTCCAAAATTTCTATTTAACTTTCTGATTTGGTTCATATAAATACGAGTTTTTATGCTTCAATCATAAATATTTCAGATATTTCTACATCTTAATTCTATTTGAGTTTTTTAAATAAACTCGAACATATCCTTTTAATCCATGCAGTAATGCCATGCATATACACAAAAAATCAAAGAATCTTTAATCAAAACTGTTTCACCTGATATTTTAATCATCATCTTCATTTTCATCAGCATCATCATCATCATCAATTTCTTCAATTTCATATTCTTCGTTATTTCTCTTCTTAAACAGTTTAACTCTTTTTCTTGCAATCAAATTTTTCAGCAAAGAACCATCAAACTCTCTAAGTTTAAATGTACCATTATCAAATACAGTCACAACTACATATGGACCAAACATCTTTTAATTAATTTTCTCCTAGAATCATATTGAGTATCAAAAGTACTATCATAAACTAAAACCCAATCGTCTACTTCTATAGAATGAGGCCTAAGTCTATGTTTTTTATCAAAATAGATTTTATTTTTAAGACGCGAATCTCTAACTTTCTGAACAGCTTCTTTAATCATTTTATTTCCTATATTTAACTGCATAATCCTAATAGAAATTAGATCTTCACGAGTCATCTCATTATTCCACGGAAGCGTCATCCATGAAATAATCTGGGTCTGAATAGGAAAAATCGGTTTCTGATAGTACATTAGTTCTGCAGGCATAAATCATGTAGATATAGTATACGTCATCATGTCTGCCCATAGTGCGAAAGGAAGGAATCTAGGCCACTGCGTCGTATCACCATTGCAGGCCTTAGAAATTGCCTTCACAATAGAGGGATGACCCCGCTCAATCTTACCAGTAGACTCCTGATTATAAGCAATAGTGAGAGACAGACGAATCCCATGCTGGTCAAAGAATTCTCTAGCCTCTCTAGCATCTAACTCTCCCCTATCTGCTACTATCTTTTCTACATAGCCAAATCTACTAATAACTTCTTCTGGCAAAAATTTACATACATTATAAGTAGTTTTCGTTCGAAGAGCTCTACCCTCTACATGATTAGTCAGGTCTTCTCTAGCTAAAACTATATATCTCATCTTATCTAATCCTTTAGGCATAGTCACTAAATCAACTACCCACTTGTACTGAATACAAGGAGGATAGGTAGGGTGCAAAGGTTCTCTATGTCTAAGTGACGAATGTACCTGACAAGTAGTGCAAGAACTAACAAAGTCACGTATATTCACATACATTCCCAGCCACCAATAAGCTTCTCTAATTTTTTCATAAGTCGCATAGAAGCCCTTATGACCTGCCCAAAGAGTTTCATGCATTTCTATCATAACTCTATTCTGAAGTTTTTTATTTCCTAAAACACGTTGCAGATATCTAATTTTCCCTTTTGCATGACGCCAAATAAATCCATCTTTTAGAAAGAAATTAAATACACGTTTTCTAATATCTCTAAATCTATTAGCTGACCAAACAGGTAATTGCTTCAAAGTACTAAGATAATAACCTATATCATACCAAATTCCTTCATACTCATTATCATTAAATTTTTCATACACATAAACATCAGAAATATAATTTATTACATATAAATCAGTTTCAGTCATTTCATCATCTTCAAATTTAGCCCTAGAAAGCATATCTGCTACAGAGTTAGTTTTACCAGAAATATGATTTAAAATAGGATTAATAAATTTAATATATGAGATCCATCTTAACATAGCTATATCTGGAGAAGAACAATTAGTAATCATACCTATTAATGGTAAACAATCTGTTTCTATTATTACATTAGCTCCTATAAAATATTCCTTATCTGTTTTTAACGCAGTAACTAAACCCCATAATTCTTGTTTTATTTGTGGATAATTTTTCTGAGTTTCATGCAAAATTTTAGCCCCAAATCTAATAGCGTATCTATTTCCTTCACTATCATCTTGACCTATTACCCAGCCTATTCCTATAGGACTAGTATTTACAGTTAAAATAATCGGTTTATTATTTGAATAATTACACGTTTTAAAACAGGTGCATTTGAAAGTAATTTTTTTAATTTCTTCATTGCTTTAACATGTTTTTCAGTCCATTTAAATTTTCTATTTTTCCTAAGTAAATCATATAATGGATTAGCTACATGGGCATAATGCGGAATCCAAATAGCATAAAATACACATGCTCCTAAGAAACGTCTAACCTCACTAATATTCTTACAAGTTTCAGATAATTTATTTATAGCGTCTACTTTTTGAGGATAAGGCCTACGACCATAATAACCACATAAATGTCCTACAATTAACACTTCATTAACTCCAAATACTGATTTTTCTATAGAAAAATTTAATCCTACTTCTTCAAATCTTTTTAGAATTTTCTCACAATCTAAAATATGATTAGCTACAAACTTCCTACATCCTAAACAATCTAATGTTTCATCTTTTTCTTTTTCTTGACAGCCTTTTATTGGAATATCATCTATAAATGGCATGGTCACATTAGGAATAAAGTCATGAAGAACCATATTCATTGCGTTCATCATATGTGCTACTGAATTTGTAGCTCCTTGGGGAAGAGTACACATACGAACCAATCCTAAAGGAGTCTTCATCGTGGTAATATCTCTACTCTCAGTAGCAAGCTGAAACTCGTCATATCCTGAATATAAGTCACCCATAGAGTAGATAGAATGCCCAGCAAAAGCTTCGGTAAATTCTCCTACAATAGGGCCGGTTCCCACGTTCCTAATAGTAACTTTATTTACGGGTTGTAAGTCTTGAATAAATCTAAGCTTGCCATTCTTTTTAGGAACAGTAAACCATCTATTAGAATAAGGTGCTGAGGAAGGTTCTAAAACTTTCATTTGCATCTTCTCCTTAAGCACTTTCATTAGCTCAGGTAAATGAGCCTTTGGAACTGGTATAGGGAGAAGATTCCAAGGTATATGGGCTATAGTAAATATAATCATAGGAGAAACTATTCTAGGGTCTACACATCCTATTTCTTGAGGATAAAGAGAAAAAGCTCTACCATGTTTTCTAATCATTTCTCGAAACAATTCGCGTTCAGTTAGTAATAAAAAAGAATCTTCATTTCCTATTTTTATTAATTTAATAGTGTCTTCAGTAAATTTATGTCCTATTTTAGACACATCACGTAAGATAGGATCATTAGCTACTTGTTTAATTTTCAGATCACTTCCTTCAGGTAAAGCTTGAGCTACATGTTTCACTTTTTTATCTACTGTTTTGTACTTTGTATTAATTTTAACTGCATGAAAATCAGAAACAAATTTTGAAATTAAATCATATTCATTTTATGAGTTTAAAAGAATAACATGTAATATTTTTTCTTCATGTAAGGTTTCATTAATTTCTTCAAATAAAGTAGAGGAAAAAGAAGTTTCAATCACATTTTCAATATTTTCATTTTGAGACATATATCCTTTATCTTTAAAATATTTTTCATGTTTTTTCACTGTTTTTCTAGGAATATCATTTCTATTTAAAATTTGAAATTTTGAAGATGAAAAATAAACAGAAAAATTTTCTATTTTATGTATATTTTTATGCGAGATATCAAACCAGTTACCACTGTTGTCCCGCTCAACAATGGTCTCTAGTAAAAATTTTGATCAAAGTATGTTCCAGAATCACTAAGAGGTAGATGACTCTCGTGCATCTTCCCTTGTGATTTGATAGTTGTTTTCCTAATTTGTTCTCTATTTCTAATATGGTTTGGGTTAACAGTCATTACTTGTAAGGATTGTAAGTCATCTTTTGATCTAAATCTTGCATACACAGATCCATCTTCCATTATTTTTGTTTCCATACGAGTTTCACAAATAAAAGTTTGTCCTAGGATAATTCATAAGAACAGTTATCTTGTATGAAAAAGTGAAATGTTTCACTTATCCCACCTATTGAAATTGGAATATTTGCACATGCTCCTAAAAGTGCATCACATCCGTTGTCTGCTATTCTCATAATCCACCCATGTTGTTTATCTATAGGCCATCTAAATTTATCATATAATTCTTTTGATATTATATTTATTTCTGAACCTGAATCTAGTAAGGCTAAAGCTGTACAAGAATTTTTCCTATCTCCTAAATTTACTTTGATCTCTGGTGTTCCCCTAGCCCAAAAACTCTTTTTGTAATTGCTTTCAGATTTTTCTTGTATACTATCTGGAAGTATAGGTCCTAAAAAATTTTTATTAACATATCCTTCACTTTCTTCCTCATCATCAGAGTCAGAAAGAAAGGAATCTTTAGAAATATGAGTTACATCTACATTGTCATTCATTTCAGTATTAGTATTTAATGGAAATCTTTTTCTTTTTATCATTTTAATAAAGTTATCTTTAAATTCTAATTTAGCTATGGTAAATAATTGTTCAAGTGACATAGTCACTTGACTTTTTTAAAGAATATCATACAGTTTTTCCTTTGTGTCATTTTTTTATTCAAGTTCTGATGTTAAAATAGCTTTTGGAATTCTTTTAGGCTTCTTGGTTTTTTCCTCATTTTTATTTGTTTCTTCATTAGTCTTTGAATCTAATTCACTAGGTTTGTTTGATGTCTCAGGTTGTTTGCCCTCCCGTATCTCTCTTCTTTTCTGCTCATTTGAATTTAAATTTGTATTTTCATTAAATTGTACATTTTTAGGTTCTTGTCTTAATTGTTTTCTAGTTATTCTTTGATTAGATTCATCTAAATCTTGAGTTTCATCCCTTTTTCTCTTTTCTTCCACATTTGCAATATGTGAGAAGATAAAGAAATTATCTATAGGTGAGTTCCATGCTGTTTTGTTCATTATATCATCTCTAGCTTTTATTAATGCTTCTATTGAATAATTTTTTGTTTCATTTGATGTGTCATCATCTAGATCACTTTCTTCACATTCTAATCTAACCCCAGATGAGCTTCTTTGCTCTTCTGATATATTTTCATATAGTTTTTGCATTCCACCTTTTCCCCAATTTACAGGTAGAGGAAGGTGGGTGCGGTAGTCACATAGTTTTTTATCAATATCAATAACTAGTTTTCTTTCTTTTGCTTCTTTTAGTGATTCACAGGCATAAGACATATGTTCAGTGGTGTCACACCAAACACATCGTCGAGTAGATGCGCCTCTTCGTTCATTATTCTGGGCTATTGGTTGATTCATTGTAGGTGCTATAGGTATAGGATTCATTTGTGGGGCATGAGTAAACTGAGGACCTAAAATTGTTCTATCTTGACTAGTTAAGGAATGAACAACGTTTTGAAGTGTTGCCACTTCCTTAGATATGTTCGTATGCATCTGCATCATATTATCTAGTTTATTAAATAGTATTCAAACTCTAACTCACTAGGCACTTTAGATGTTGATGCTTGTTCTGTTAAACTAGAGTTTATATTAATTTTAGGATTTTGAGTAATTGGTTCTACGGTAGGAAAGCTTAAATTCATATCATATAGTAATGACTACCTCTGTTTCATTTGTGCTACTATTTCTACTACTTGTTTTAGTACCGCCCAGTCCTCTGTTAAACCATATCTTTTCCCAGGTTCTTCTAATCTTCTTTCTACTTCACTTCTAATGTCTGTAGGTAAAACTTTTAGGAAATAAAGAACTATATCTGGTGTAAGAGCAGTCCTATCTTGCTCAGGCAGTTGTGAAAATCTCTTCATAAATTCTCCATGTAATTGTGTAAGAGATATTTGGGTTTTTGGTGAGCTAAGCCACTTCATAAAACCTTCCCTACTGTGTTGACTATAATCTTCTAAGTAAAATTCTTTGTGCATTTGTTTTTTAAATTCTTCCCATTCAAGTGCTTTATGAGGTTCTATAACACTAATAGCTGAACCTATTGCAAGTCTAACTAGAAATGTTACCCATTTATCTATTGGCAAACCATGTAGTTTTGCTAGGTCTTCAAAAGTGTCTAAGTAATTAGTTGTATTAACTCCTGTGAATTTCCCTTTTTATTTTAACATAGCCTCAACTACTTTTTGGCCTTGGGTTTCTGACATCATATTTTTAAATAACTCATCCATTTTGTAAACCTAACATGCACTAACATACTTATCATGCACTAACATGCAGTAATATTAACTAACATACCCTACATACATTAACATCAAACATGGGTTCATGCACTAACAACTAACATGGGTTCAATCAATTACTAACATGCCTATCATGATACATGGGTATAAGAACTTAGGTGTCTATCAAGCTAAGGGTTGAAGAAGCTTGGGTTAAGGGTAAGAAAAGAAAAGGAAAGGATAAAAGAAGATAGAATAGGGTAAATATATGGATAAAGAGAAGTGTTAGGAAAAATAATTTCTTTGGAAGAGAATAAGGCTATGTTGCTTCATCTTTTTGCTAACCTCTGAACACACAAATCATTAGAATAACAAATCATACATTTAATATGTAACCAATCTAATTAATTAAACACACACACACATAAATAGATACATAAACATATATACTTATATTAAAACAAATACAAATATTAACACATATATTAAGACATATATATATATATATATATATATATATATATATATATATATATATATATTCACATAAAAAACATACATTCTCACACATAAATACATATTCTCATACTTAAACACACATATATATATATATATTTATTTATTTGAGCACAAATATATAATAAACCAAATAAATAATAACATAAAACACATAAAATATATATACTAAATCATGTAATATTTAAAACATAAAGAAATAAAATAAGAAATAATAATAAAAAAACAAAAATAAAATTCTCTCAGTCTTTCTCTCTCTCTCTCTCTCTCTCTCTCTCTCTCTCTCTCTCTCTCTCTCTCTCTCTCTCTCTTTCTTCCTCTCTCTCTCTCTCTCTCTCTCTCTCTCTCTCTCTCTCTCTCTCTCTCTCTCTCTCTCTCTCTCTCTCTCTCTCTCTCTCTCTCTCTCTGGTGCGCGCGCAGCTCTGCTGCGCCGCCAACAGAGGAGAAAGGGAGGAGAGGGAAAAAAAGAAAAAACAAATAAAAAATAATAATAATAAACAATTAAAAAACTCTCATCTCATTCTCTCTTTCTCTTTCTCTCTCTCTCTCTCTTTCTCTCTCTACCGCGCGCGTAGCTTTACTGCGCCGTCGGCACAGAAAGAAAGGGAGAGGGAGGGAGAAAAAGATTTAAATGAGGATTAGAATAATAAAGAAAGAAGAGGGAGAGGGAAAACATTAAAGAAGAGGGAGAAGAAGTAAGGACAGGAGAAGGAAAAAAATAGAAGGAAAAAAGAAAAAGAAGGGGAAATAAATCATTTGAGCATAAAAAACTAACGCCTCTCTCATCTAACTACGTCGACCAATTTCTAAGACAAAAAAAAAATTGCTTTCTATACATTGAAGGACAAAAGCAAGAGAGATGGCCTTCTCTCTCCTCCTGTCAGAGGACTGTCATAGAACTATGTGCAAAATTTGACTATAGTCTAGAGCAAAAAGTAAGTACCTTCTCTTCAACTCCACATCACTTCAACAAGAAAAATAGGCGTGGGATTTTCTCCTAGTTCTTTTTCTCAGAAATTGCTCACAACTGTACAATTCAATATTTATTGGACCATAGACTTTAGAGTTAAATACAACCTTTCTTTTTTATTCATTTAAATACTTTAGAATAAATCCAACCTTTAAAATAAATTTAACCCTATCAATAAATTAAATTATAACCATAACCCTAGTGAAACTTCATAATTAAATTATTTTTTATTTAAAATATTTTGCTAAGGTTCCATTTGTTATATTTACCTTATCTAATAATTCATTTATAGACTAAAACTTAATTAATTATTTAACCTTAGGTTTACCCTTCAATTAACTTCAAATCATGTTAATTAACCCCAATTAACCCTTAAACATATCTTCTACCCTTCCATAACCCTCTAGATTGAATAATTGTTGAAGGCAGGGAAATCTGGAAAAAAAAATAAAAAGAAAAAGAAAAAGATGGCTACGATGAGATTAAAAAGGACATGTCGCAAGAGGAGAATTTATAAGAAAGGAGTTTGCGACAACTCTAAGGGGAGAAGTTACGAGAAGAGAGAGAGAAGGAGAGCGACAACCGCAATCGAGGAAGTAGAAGTTCCGAGAAGAAGAAGTAGAAGTTTCGAGAAGAAGAAGTAGACGTGATGAGAAGAAGTAGCGCAACAATCCTGGAGAAGAAGAAGTTTGCCTGACAGGTATTCAGAAGCACTGGAGAGAAACTGTTTCCATAGGAAAAACTATTATGTCTTCTGTAACTGATGTAATCATATTGGTGAATACTCAAGTTACGATCCATGAAGTTCTGATACTTGTAAACCTGTAAATGCCCAAAGAAATGAACAGAAAAGCAGAAATTTGTACCTGCTAATCTTCTATTATTCCGTTAAGTCTAATGAGAGATTCAAGTAGTCTATGCAGAGACGTCACTTTATTTCGTGTAACTGTGCGTGTGTAAGAAGTTGTAAACCTTCTAGAAGTAAAAAAAAATCTGTAATGTGACTGTGCAAAATCTGATTCAATAGAAGTCACCGGAATGAAACATTTCGGTGAATTTTTGATGGACATCTAAAAGCAATTTCGGTGGAAATCTCTGAGTATGAAGATCAGTGCTGAAAGGAGAACAAGTAGTTCTGGTTTTGTTCTTTAATTCGATGTTGTGTTGAACCTCAGAACCCTCAACACAATTGGCGATCCTACTGTATGGCTGACGCAGCCTCAAGAAATGCATGAGGGGCAGGCGCAACCGTTTTGGTAAAGTATATTTTACAAGGGCACAGGCAAGAGCAGCGAATGTGGAGACATCTTGAGACTTTTACGAGTGGTACGAGGCCCAGGAGTAGGAAGCTCTGGGCACTGACGAGGAACAGGGGGAAACAGGTGCAGTAGAGGTAAGGTTAGTGAGCGGCATACTTGGAGCGTTATTCCTCACAGAAGCAACTGTAGGGGTAAGAAGACGACTCCAGTTCGATCCACTTGCAGGGGCGACCGGTAAAAAAACTAGGCACACACCTCAACCACAGCCAATGGCTCAACCACCTCCTAATCCTAAAGTCAAAGCCGCTCATTTCAGTGGAACCTCTAAGGAGGATGCTGATTGCCATGTGGCTCAATTTGAAATAAAATGGACAGCGAATGGATATCCAGCCATGTACGGTGATGACATTAAACTTCAACAATTTGCAGCCATGCTGGAAGGACGAGCTATGAGCTGGTTCAGTCAATATGGCATTGCTCATTTTGCTACATATAATGATTTAAAAGTATCATTCTTGCAACAATTTAGAAAAGAAAAGATGCCTTCCGATGTATTAAGGAAGTTGAGGGCTATCAGACAAAAGACCATGCTAGTGGAAGACTATGCTCAAAAGTTCCGGACTTTAATGGAAAGGTTGCAAGGTAATGAACGACCTACTGATGAGATGTTGGCAGGATTTTTTTTGAAAGGATTAAGGAGTACAATAAGACATGCGGTGGTCAGTGTGGACATTGCAAATGGTTTTGATGTATTAGTAATAGCAGCGGCATGGGTTGAAATAAGGTTTGGACGAGCCAAAAAGAAGCAGTCCGATTCTGGTTCAGAGGTTGAATCGGATTCAGCAATGGATTCGGGCAAGAGTTCAAGTGATTCTAACACGGATGACTATGATGATGAAATAGTGAAGACAAAGCATCGTAAGCATAAAGCTAAGCACAGTAAAGAGGAGGAATGGATTAATAAGTTAAAGAGACATGGATATTCTATACTAGCTCCAAAGGAGAAACGATTTTGTGATATCTGTGACAAAGAGGGACATACAACAACTCAGTGTTGGTATAACCCTAAGCATAGAGGGCAAAGTTCTCGACAAGACAATAAAAATTTAAATGACGTAGCGGCCAATCAGGCTATTCCCATCCAAGGGCGAGGTAATTTTCCGAGACAGCAGCAAGGGAGACCCCCATGGAGAGATCAAGGGAATCAGCCAAGGAATAACCAGCAAGGCAATCACCAAGGTCGACCACCAAGGGTAATGCCTTGTGGGTATTGTTCAGCTCCTGATCAGGGGCAGCAGGCGGCTCAGGCGAATGCCATGCTGATAGAATGGCCAGAGCATACGGATAGAGCTCATGATACACCTTGTACATCTGATCGAATGCACGTTGAGAAGACTAACCAATGGCAGTGTGATTGTAAATAGTGTGGGAAAGGTAAAGAGGTTGAAGTGTTGGCAGTGACAAGGTCAAGGAATAAAGGCCCTATTGATTGGCAGGAACAAAGACAAATCCGAGACAAGGTTTTGAAGCAGGTTTGAGATGAGTCTTCTAATCAGGCGAGGTGTGGAGGTCAGACTGAGCAACAACAGGATGTGAAAGTGATACCTCCCATAAAGGAGCGGGATAAGGTGCCAAGTCATCATGGCTTGGCAAATGATTAGTTTGATGAAATCATTAGTTCACCGCTACAGTTGTCCTTGGATCAACTATTATCTTTGGTACCTGTGTTTCGAGAGAAATTGTTGAAAAAGCTACATGGGTTTCATGCAGAGCCCAAAGTTAGGTCGATCCCTTCTATTTCGGCCAACAGTATTGATCCAATGGACGTGGATTTTGTAGTACCAGTCATTCACGTGCAGTACAATCACCGGAGATTTGCAGAAGTGTTGCTTGATGGAGGATCAGGAGTAAACATATTACCTGAGCATATTTTCATTAAAATGGGAAGAGGGGTTTTGGTTCCAGCACCTTTTCAGGTAAAGATGGCGGATCAAACACGAGTACAACCAGTTGGCATTTTGAAGCAACAACAAATTATCATTTCCGGCATGACATTTATGGTTAATTTTGTGGTCATCCGAATGTCTGAGTCTGCGTATCCGTATGAAATGTTGTTAGGGAGACCTTGGTTTCGGCTTGCCAAAGTCAAGCAGGATTGGGGCTTGAATGTAGTAATGATTACCAAGGGTAAAAAGCAGGTGACGATTCCTATGCGTGGACGAAAAAATATGTCCGTACAGGAAAAACCACTTATGGCTCAGACTATTAATTTGGCGGATGAGATTGAAGATGATGAGGAGGAAAAGTTTTTGCAAGCAAACCCAACGGTGGTGCTAGTATTAGAAGTCGATGTTGAAAGAGTATTAAGTAAGGATTATAGTGGTGGGCCGAAAGTAGAAGAGCCAATTCCTGGTGAACAGGTGGCAAGTGCTCAATTACAAAAGATATTTGATCAACATATGGACATTCCGGTGCAGTAGCAGATGGAACACCAGGAGGAAGAGATAGTTATGTGGGTGGAACGGATGTACGATCAGAAGTATGCAGGTTCTATGCGGGTAAAGGAGGAGGAGCTTCAAGAGGTTAATTTAGGAACAGTAGCTGAACCCAAGATGGTGCGGATTGGTAAAACATTGGAAGGAAAGTTTAAGGAGGATCTTATTTGCCTGCTTAGAGAATATGTAGATGTGTTTTCTTGGGACTATACTCAAGTAAAAGGCATAGATCCGCAGTTGCATCAACACAGGATCAATTTGAAGGCGGATGCAGTAGCGGTGGCGCAGCAAAGATATAGAATGAATCCTAACTTTGCTAAACAGGTGAAGGAAGAAATAGATAAATTGTTGGCAGTTGGATTTATAAAACTGGTGAATCAGGTCACTTGGCTATCTCCTATCATAGTGGTCCCTAAAAAGAATGGGAAGCTCAAAATTTGTGTTGATTATAGAAAGTTGAATGCGGCAACGGTTACAGAACCGTTTCCTATGCCGTTTTGTGATGCAGTGTTGGATGCGGTCGCAAGCCATGAAATGTATAGTTTTTTGGATGGATTTTCCGGCTATAATCACATCAGTGTGGCTGAGGAGGACCAACACAAAACAACATTTATTACAGAATTTGGAGCTTATGTGTTTACAGTTATGAGCTTTGGCTTGAAGAATGGACCACCATCGTTCAATTATGTGGCGCATAAAGTATTTGAACCTTATCTACAAGACTTTATGCAGGTATTTGTCGACACCTTTTCGGTCTTCGGTGAAATGATTAAGCATTTACTACACCTGAAAGCATGTTTTGAAAGATGTCGGCAGTTTAGGATGGTATTGAATCCATTTAAAAGTGTGATTGCAGTCAGAAGTGGTATTTTATTGGGCCATGTTATATCACAAGAAGGAATGGCTATTGATATTAAGAAAATTGAAGCTATAAGTATAGTTAAAGCACCGACTAACGTTAAAGAAGTAATGCAGTTTGTGGGTCAAATCAAGTGGCATTCCAGATATCTAAGATATTTAGCAAACATTTCCTTACCACTAACGCATTAGCCCAAGAAGGATGTTCCGTTTATGTGGGCTGATGCTCAAGAGAAAGCATTTCAGTTGTTAAAAAAGATGGTGTTGGTAGCACCCATCTTACAACCACCTGATTGGTCAGTGCCTTTTCACATATTTGTGGATGCATCGGATGTGGCCGTAGGAGCAGTTTTGATGCAGCAGAAAGACAAAGGATGGTATAGAACTGTCTATTATGCCAGTAGGGTATTGGCTGCGGCTGAAAGAAATTATCCGGTGACGGAAAGAGAAGCTTTGGCGATGGTATATGCCCTTAACAAGTTTCGACATTATTTGTTGGGCAATAAAGTGGTTTTTCATGTGGATCATCAGGCTTTGGTTTATTTAATCAAGAAGCCCTTATTAACAGGCCGATTAGCCAGATGGATGCTTTTGTTATAGGAATTTGATTTTGTGATTGTGCATACTTCGGGGAAAGAGCATGCGATGGCAGATTTAGATTATTTTAGTCGACTGGAATTAGGAGAAACACCCACCGGTGCACTTGATGTATTTCGTGATGCTGAGTTGTTTATGGCGCAAGTAGTGGAGGCAGATTCATGGTATGAGCAGTTATTAACTTTCCTGACGGAGGGTGCATTACCATAATATTTTACGCCCGATCAGAGGAGAAAGTTTGCTCTTAAAAGTAGGCTGTATTTGGTTATAACAGGGGCATTATACAAGAAGGGCATGGATCAGGTTATCAGGAGATGTGTACCAGACTATGAACAATCAGCTGTTTTACAGGAAGCACATTCCGGTTGAGCAGGAGGTCATTTGTCCGGCGATATTACGAGAAAGAAAGTATTACAAGCTGGGTTGTGGTGGCCGACGGTGTTAAAAGATGCACATGAGTATGCCAAAGGATGTGTGGTTTGCCAAAGGTCAGGCCAACCTAATAACTCTGACCGGATGACTGATCATCCGGTATTACCACTGGATCCTTTCCAAAAATGGGGCATGGATTTTGTGGGGCCTATTAAACCTACCACTCAGCGCGGTAATAGATATATATTGGTGGCAACTGATTATTGTATGAAATGGGTGGAAGTAGTGGCATTGAAAGATAATAAGGCAGCAAGTGTGGAAAAATTTCTTTATCATAATATTATGACCAGGTTCGGGTGTCCGATTGAGTTAGTGAGTGACCGAGGTACTCATTTTCTAAATGAGGTGATCTCAGAATTAACAAGGATTCATTTGATCTTGCATAAAAAGACTACAGCCTATCATCCTCAAGCGAATGGGCAGGCAGAAAGCACGAATAAAACTCTAATGCGTATTCTTAAAAAGTTAGTGCATGAAAATCAGAAAAATTAGGATTTGTTTCTTGATTCAACTTTGTGGTCATTCAGAACAGCATTTAAAGTGACAACAGGTATGACACCTTTCCGATTGGTATATGGATTGGAGGCAGTAGTGCCTATGGAGTTTGTAGTTCCTAGTTTGCAGATTACGGCAGAAGATGTCGCTTGAGTTATCGGTTAAACACAGGAGTAAATACCTTTTACAGATTGAGGAGGATCGCTTGATCAGTGCATATATTACGGAGGTGATTCAAAAGCGGCGACAAGCTTGGGTAAATCGGAATGTGAAGTTTAAGTTATTTAAAGAAGGTGATTGGGTGATGGTGTATAATTCTAAGCTAGGACCCCATCCAGGAAAGCTTACATTAAGATACAGGGGCCCATATCAGATTGTGCAAGATTTGGATCAAGGCACTTTTCGAGTTGCAGATGTGTTTGGCACATGGATGGATAAGCCAATAAATGGATTTAGGATGAAATTATTTCAAGGGAAGCCGCCACATTTGGACTGGTTATCTGCTAATGTGGTACAAGTTGTTCATAATCCAGAACAACACTTCAGCAATGTTTGTGATCATCGTAGTAAAAGAGTTTATTTTTGTTGTCAGGATCTTACTCACGTGCATACAGAAGTTACGCACACAGAAAACACACAGAGAATAGACGCAACAAGAGACGAGACAGAATGCAGTATTGGGTGCAATCTCCCCCCATGCACTCTGTTTCGACAGTCCACAGAGTGCATGTATTTATAGGACTTTTGATTACGTCGAAAATAGTGGTTACATGAGGGCGGCTTCAAAAAGTAGGCGTGAAACTAAAAGTTGGTAACTTTTACAGAAAGCCATTACTTTGAATAATAGAAACTGCGGTCTACAACGACCCTTATTCTAACCATTACTTTTCTAACAATAGAACCTTCTACGCAGGTTTATTTACAAGCTAAATAATAATTATTCGGATTATTGATGTCCGCCCTTTCACACCTTGCACGCTCCTCACGAATCTTCAGCTGCTATATCAGAAACATCAAAACCATATTAATACATTAATAATATAACACTTCAACAATGCATTGTTCAATAATATACAACATGCCTCTCAGTTGACAAGCAACTGACCTTAGTTGATAAAATAAGTTAACACTCTAACAATAACAATGCATTGTTCAACATTATTCCATGTTACTGTTACAATCCAACAATGCATTGGCTAACATATTCCATGTTACAATCCAACAATGCATTGGCTAACATATTCCATGTTACAATCCAACAATGCATTGGCTAACATATTCCATGTTACAATCCAACAATGCATTGGCTAACATATTCCATGTTACTGTTACAATCCAACAATGCATTGGCTAACATATTCCATGTTCCAATCCAACAATGCATTGGCTAACATATTCCATGTTCCAATCCAACAATGCATTGTTCAACATATTCCATGTTTCACTCCAACAATGCATTGTTCAACATATTCCATAAGTTATAACATGCCCCTCAGTTGAACAAGCAACTGACCTCAGTTGATAAAATAATAAACATGGATGGCCAGTCACATGTTTCATCACTGAATAAAGAAAATAGGCATGTGCCATGTAAAAATACATGTATGGAAATGTTCATGGAGCTGTTACATTAATGTGTTTGTGTATGGTCATAATGAGGTGTTAATTGTGTTTTATGTATCCATTGACATTCTTCAATAGAGTGATTTTTGTACTTAACCAAATATCGATGATATTGAGTACCTGTGCGTGTAGTAGTGACATCATGATCAATTATTTTCTCAGGAACTAAGATTTCATATTGTTCTTCAATCAAAGGAGGGTCATCAAGAAGTGGAGCAAGTGGTAAAGTTCCTTTAAAGGGTTTAAGTAAACTAATATGAAAAGAATTATGTATAGTCCAATGAGATGGAATATCTAATCTAAATGAATTATCATTAATTTTTTCTATAATGCGAAACGGTCCATAATAGCGTGGTGCAAGTTTAATTTTAGGATGCTGCAAAATATTTTTGAAACGTCTTTTAATGATACGCAACCATACAAAATCATTTTCCCTGAATTCTTTGGCTAATAGTTTAGTATTGATATTACGTGTATATCACTCTTGACTTTTCCTAATGTGCTTGTGAACATCATGAAGCATAGAAACGTGATCATGAGCAATAGAGTCAGCCATCGGAATGTCAGTTTGGGTGAGGGACATAGGAGTGGGAAGCTTTTTACCAAAAACAATTTCAAAAGGTGCACGACCAATAGTGGTGTGTGCAGTGTTATTGTAAGCAAATTGAAGCAATGGCAACTTTTCATCCCAGTTATTAGGATTATCTAATGAATAACAACGCAATAAATCAAGAATAGTACTATTTGTAGCCTCACTCTGTCCATTACTTTCAGGATGAAATGCAGAGCTAAAATCTATTTTAGAACCAAAATGTTGAAATAAGGCAACCCAAAAATGATTACAAAACCTACCATCGCGATCAGATAACATTACTTTAGGAAATCCATGATGTGGGAAAATGCATTTAATGAATAATTTTGCAGCTTGAGGTGCAGTCAAAGTTTTTCTACATGGAATGAAATATGCATATTTGCTAAACCTATCAACTATTGTCCAAATCATATCATTATGTGATGAAGTGATGGGAAGACCTGTGATAAAATCCATAGAAATTTGTTCCCATGGTTCATTTGGAATGGGAAGTGGCATTAATAATCCAAATGGTTTACCATGATGACGTTTGACACACTGACATACAATGCATTGAGAAACATAATGTGCAATATCTTTTTCCATGTGTGGCCAAAAGAAGAAATCTTTGCAAGCAGAAACGGTGCTTTGTATGCCTCTATGACCCATGTAAGATGGTTCATGCATTTCTTTAATGACAAAATCTTTAAAAGCTTGGGTTATGCACAATCTATGTTGGAAATAAAGAAAACCATTATGAAATATATAATGTTTATCATATAAAGATGTAGCATTGTTGAAGTCATGCCATGCACGTGAAAAATACAAATCAGATGCATAAGTGGAAACCATTTCTTGAAAAGAGTGAATTTGGATGGCAGAAATATTATTCAAAACAACAGAATGTGAAGAAAAACGGCTAAGAGCATCCGCTACAACATTAGCTTTACCAGGCTGATATTGTATCATGGGTTGGAAATTTTGAATGAATGATGCCCATTTAAGATGCCTATCAGAGATTAAGGGCTGATTTAATAAATGCTTAATAGCCTGTTGATCGGTTTTGATTAAGACCTCAGAGCCCATAAGATAGTGTTTACAAATTCACAAAGCATGCACAACTGCTAACAATTCTTTATCATATGTACTATAATTCTGCTCTGAGGGTTTAAGCTTCCTACTCTCAAATGCAATGGGATGGTCATTTTGCATTAAAACAACACCTATTCCTGAACCACTAGCATCAGTAACAACATGAAAGGGTTGTGAAAAATCAGGTAATTGTAAAGAAGGTGCATGTGAAAGTGCATGTTTAAGTTTGTCAAAGGACTGTTGTTGGGTAAGTCCCCATGCAAATTTTATTTTCTTTTTCAACAACAAGGTAAGAGCCAATGCTAAATAAGAAAAATTTCGAACAAACTTCCTATAGAAACTAGCCAACCCAAGAAAAGAACGAACATCATTGACTGATTGTGGTGTTGGCCATTCTACTATAACTCTAATCTTTTTCGGATCCACATGCATACCTTCACTTGAAATAATATGTCCTAAATATTCTAGCTTACGTTGAAAGAAGTAACTCTTTTCAGGATTAGCATAAAGTGCGTTCTCTCGTAACAAATGAAAAACTGTTTCAAGATGCTTTTCATGTTCACTATCATTCTTACTGTAAACAAGTATGTCATCAAAGAATACAAGAACAGAAGCTTGGTAATCAAGAAAAATATTGTTCATCATTCGCGCAAATGTAGCAGGGGCATTAGTAAGTCCAAAGGGCATTACCATAAATTCATAATGGCCATTTTGAGTTCTAAATGCAGTCTTAAAAATATCACTTTGTGTCATACAAATCTGATGGTAACCCGATTTAAGATCAATTTTACTAAAGACACGAGCTCCTCGTAACTAAGAGATCATCTATTCGAGGAATAGGGTATCTATTCTTGATTGTGATCTTGTTAAGGGCTCTATAATCAATGCACATTCGATAAGTTTTATTCTTCTTCTCTACTAAGAGAACTGGTGCTCCAAATGGGGAAGAACTAGGCCTTATAAGTCCTTTTTGTAGTAAGTCTTTTACTTGGTTTTCTATTTCCTTTTGGTGTAGTGGGCCATGTCTATAAGGTGCTTTATGAGGAGGAGAACTACCAGGGACTAATTCTATGCTATGGTCAAAGGATCCTCGAGATGGTGGTAGTTCAGAGGGATACTCACACATAAAACAATCCTTATAAGTACTCATGAAAGGTTTATATGCATCAGGAAGTGTATGAGTATAATCATTGATGACATTGAGAAAAACAATGCATGAGTTGAATCCTTTCCTAAATGCACGCTTTACTTGAGTGTGACTAATCAATGGAAATGGCTAGAAATCATGTCGTGCAGACAAAGTAATGATTTGACCTTTGAATTCAAAGTCAAAGGTATGAGTATGGTAGTCAATACGTGGGTTATAATGGTGACGAAAAGGCATACCTAGTATAACATCGTAAGATTGCAAAGGTGCAATTAAAAATGTCTGTGAATCAACATATGGGCCTATGCTAATCGTAACATCTTGCACTTCTCGTGTTACATTATAACGACTACCTTGAAATGCAGCTTTCACTTTATACAAGGAAGGAAACGTTTGTAATTTAAGTTCTTGTACTAATGAATGTGAAATGAAGTCATGTGAACTACCATCGTCATGTAGAATTTTAACTAGTTTGTTATTTATTGTACCCTGCATGCAAAGAAGAGAGTGTAGAGAGATATCGTTACCCAAGGTACTTAAGTCCTTCTCCAATGTTTCCTCTGTCCAAACAGGAGGAGTTTCTTCATTATGGACCTCCATGTTGTGCAATTGAGCTATAGCCGGTTTCATGTGACGGGGTGGCAATCGGCACCTTATTTTTGTATGTCCAGGTTTACCACAATTCCAGCAAGTGATTCATGGTCGCTTCTGTTGGGCATCCACCACTGAAGTTTGAAGGGTATGTGGTTTGGTGGGTTGGAGAGATGAAGCAATAGGTGGAGTTGAGTAATTGGATTGTGGAAGACGAGGAAAACTAGGGTAAGATGGGGCATTAAAAGTACGCTTCATAGGAAATGTAGGTTTAACAGAAAATGGTCGTTGACGTGGCTGCTGTAGTCGGAGTGACTTGGTTATGGACTGGAATTCTTTTTCTACATCATAGGCAAAAGATATAGCCTGGTTGAGGGTTGTAGGTCGTAGGGTGTGAAGCTTAGCTTGGATTCCCACCTCCAAACCATCTTCGTATTTCTGCTGCAAGATATCCTCTGATACATCTTCAAGCATTCAAACAAGTAGTAAATTTTGCCAGAATCGTTTCGTGTAAGTAGTAACCGTATCACCCTCCTTCCATGTAAGGGTCGTCCATGCACGTCGAACATGCAAATGGTATTGAGGAGGAAGAAAAGAATCCTTCACTTTTTCTTGGAAAGCCTTCCATGTTGTTGGATGCTCAGTACTGTGCCGCAGGACATTCCACCAGAGTTGAGCTTTACCTACTAAATAGTTAGTGAAAATTTTAACTTTTTCACTTTCAGCATAGATCTCGTCAGTATAAAAATCATCAAACTCCGACAACCAAGAAAGGACTAAAGGCCCATCCTTTCGGCCATCAAATCGTAGAAACTGGTAGTTTCTAGTACCAATCTTCGAATGAGTAACATCAGATTGGGCAGAAACAATAGCTTTTACTACTCTCGTAAGGTTGTCTTCCTCGTTTTGTATCTTTTGGAGGACTTCATCACATTGGCGAATCTCGTTCTGAGCTCCTCGAAGCTCATGCCGCAAAAGCTTTAGTTGTTGTTCAAGTGTTGCCTCAGGTAAAGGTGAATTACTATAATCCTCCATGGTGGTCTTGGACCTTTAAGCTAGTGCTTTCCTCTCGAGATGTACCCTCAGGGAATGTACCCTAGCAGAAAAGTACCCTGTCTGGATGTACCCTGATGTACGCTGAGAAGTGTACCCTAAGAAGTGTACCCTGAGAGGTGTACCCTGAGACGCGCCGCGTCGCACCGCACCGTGCCGCCTTGAAAAATAAGAAAAACTGAAAGTTATGTTAAATATAAGAGGAAAGAATTTGAGTGACAACTCCAAGAAATGGTGGAGTGGTCAAAGTACTTCCCTTGAAAGTAGGAGGTTGTGGGTTCAAATCCTCCTACCTTAGGGACTCTAAACCACTCTATTGCTACTCAAAATTAAAATTGCCTCGCGCGTAGCCAACGGTTGCTAAGGGAGCCTTGGGTGCCAATGTTGCCAATGTATTGCCTAAGTTATTGCCTAAGTTCTTTGCCTTAGTCAACGCATTGGAGTAAGCCGAAGGAGTAAACGTAGGTGAAAACGTAGGTTCTGGTTCTGGAACTGGAACAGAAATAGAAACAGAAACAAGAATAGGAATCGGAAACGAAAATGGAAATGGAAACGGAAACGGAAACGGGAACGGAACCCTCCGTATGGACGTGCGCAGAGCTCTGATACCACTGTTGTCAGGATCTCGCTCACGCGCATACAGAAGTTACGCACACAGAAAACACATAGAGAATAGACGCAACAAGAGACGAGACAGAACGCAGTATTGGGTGCAATCTCCCCCCATGCACTCTGTTTCGACAGTCCACAGAGTGCATGTATTTATAGGACTTTTGATTACGTTGAAATAGTGGTTACATGAGGGCGGCTTCAAAAAGTAGGCGTGAAACTAAAAGTTGGTAACTTTTACAGAAAGCCATTACTTTGAATAACAGAAACTGCGGTCTACAATGACCCTTATTCTAACCATTACTTTTCTAACAATAGAACCTTCTACGTAGGTTTATTTACAAGCTAAATAATAATTATTCGGATTATTGATGTCCGCCCTTTCACGCCTTGCACGCTCCTCACGAACCTTCAGCTGCTATATCAGAAACATCAAAAACATATTAATACATTAATAATATAACACTTCAACAATGCATTGTTCAATAATATACAACAATTTCTCTACATTTTCATCTGTAATACAATGTTTTTTGACCTTGTGTTGGTTTAAAACTACATTAAGTAAATTTTTACGATTACAATGGAAACTTGGTTTACAGTTGCAGTTCAACAGTGTGTTACGGATTAGGCTAGGGCCAATGATGGATAATCAGGCTATACAAACTAAGGAATATTCTGGGTCTGCAAGTAATGATATGTTGGAAATAAGTATACTTTGTATTCCGAGTCAGCAGATCCATAAGAAGCAGCGGCATCGAGGGGAATATGAAAAGGAAGCTAGTATTCGATCAATGATTATTTTGCAAAGTACAATTTGTCAGAATTGTATGGTTGGAAGTATTTGCACTATACAATGTAGTATTGAGGAATTTAAATATAAATTTTGTATTCTGGAAGTACGAATGAGTGTTCTCTTCCATGATTATTGTGGCACGCGTAGAAGATTTGTTAAGTGGATTATTGATATGTGGGGCAATCGATTGTGGATGATTTTTATGATAATCCATGCTACAATATTATTGAGTCGCATGAAGTATTACGTGTGTAAGTACGTTTATCATTGTAGTAAGTGGTAGTTCAAGCATTCGCACTTGTGGAAAGAATATTTTCAGTTCTACTTAAAGGTTTCCAAGATAATACTTTTTCTTGCGTTTTCTGTATTAGTGCATGAATCAGGAGTCATGAGAGGGTGTTTGAGAAAGAGAGAAGTGGTAGTGCGAAAGGAAGAAACCACAATGGAGGAGAGTGATAGCTCGTTACAGGAGGATGAAGACGAAATATCAACACCATCTACAACGATTAAGGGAGTGCAAACGCTTATGGGTTCATTCAGAGACTTTAAAGTGGAAGTGGATACACAGTCTGCTTTGAATGAGAATTGGCTCAGAAGGATTGGATTATTACAGTTCGCTATGTTGCCATGGGAGCGCTAGAGATGCAATTATGATGCAAAGAGCCAGCTAGAAATCATGCGAAAAATGAAGGGTCAACTCTCACTCCAGGTAAAATTTTCACCAGAATTAGTTGCAGAATTATTTCAATTGCTATATACGGTGATGTAGTCATTCCAAAATGTTCGGAGGAGGCTTTGAAGAAAGACTTTGGACCCCAAGAAGGAAGACGGAAGTACTATATGATGAAGAATGCAAGCTATGTGCGAAGAGAGCAGCTAAAATGGTATTTGGAAAGATTATGTTTTATCATTAAATATGATTCTATGTCCAGGGAGAATTTTGCACCACTGGCCTATGCAGAGGCAGGTGGAAAAGTAAGTTGGGCCCATTGGGTGTATGATCATCTACATAATGAGATCTTCGTCGGTGATAGGCGTAAAACGCCGACAAATAGTCGGTTAGCAGCATATTTAGCAGCATTATTTGAGTTCGTGCAGCTAGTCGAAGGTCAGAAGATCGTGTGGCCTAAGGAGATCAATTTTTGTGGTCATCAAGTGATGAGTCGAGAGCAGGAACAGTTAGTAGCAAAAGAGGTAATCGATAGACCTTCAGAGACATCTGAAGATCTTCTTCGTACCGGTATATTGCACAGGAGATGAAATCGGCTAGCTAGTCAGATCATTCAACCTGATATAAGAGAAGCAGGGACACAGGAAGATATTTTGTTGTAGGTGCAAGATTGGGTAGAGCATCCGAAAGCATTCGGAACTGTTTTTAGATTGTCTAGAGAAAGAAGAGTGGAGGAACAATTACAAGCAGTAGACGAAAAAATCTTGAAGGATGTTAATACTTCAGATTATGATGTATCAGGAATGAAGATGAGGTTGCAGGAAGTTTCAGACTTTTTAGTTTTTCAAGAGGAAAAATTGTTTCTGCATGAACAGAAAAAAGTATTTATTAATGAGAATGATTATCAGTCTTTGCAAGACAAGACTAAAAAACTTCAGGAAGCATTGGATAAAAAGGTATGTATGTTGGAGGAATTGCAGAATGATAAGTTGCAATATGCGATAGAATTGTCTAGTGCGAAGAAGTCTATGCATGATTTTGAAGAATGGCAGAAGTCTTGGCAAGCGCAGATTCAAAAAGAAATGACGGATTTTCAGTGTTAAATGCTACTTTGCAGACGGAACAGGTAGTTCTTCAATCGAGAATACAAGTCTTGCAGGAATTAGAGAAGCAGATATTAAAAGAGGAAGGTGTGGAGTTAGATGCTACGTTGATGACAAAGTTGGATATAGAAGTATTGAAGCAGCAACTCCATAAATATGTTCAAGATATTTGGAATATTTTCCAAAATAGGTGGTTTGGTATGTTTAAGTTTCAGTATGAACAGGTGCAGACACGCTTTGTTTCAAAGCATGAAAAAGATTTATTATCTATAATTTCAAAGCAAGAGAAGCAGATCGAGGAGCAGATACAGATAATTGCAGAATTGCGGGAACAATTGTTGAAAAGGAAATTAGACGAAAAGGTGAAGATATTTGATGCGGATTGTCAAGAAAAGCAGGATAATACAGAAAAAGATGTTGATAATTTGCAGAATTGTAAGATTAAAGCGAAAGAAGAGCAGATTTTCAAACAGTCGCGGCAGATAATCTTATATGATCAAGGGATTGTCAAATTCGATTCTAATTTTTGACAAAATTACCCACCGGGCTATCCCAGGTGTTGAAGGCAGGGAAATCTGGAAAAATAAAATAAAAAGAAAAAGAAAAAGATGGCTACGATGAGATTAAAAAGGACATGTCGCAAGAGGAGAAGTTATAAGAAAGAAGTTTGCGACAACTGTAAGGGGAGAAGTTACGAGAAGAGAGAGAGAAGGAGAGCGACAACCTCAATCGAGGAAGTAGAAGTTCCGAGAAGAAGAAGTAGAAGTTTCGAGAAGAAGAAGTAGACGTGATGAGAAGAAGTAGCGCAACAATCCTGGAGAAGAAGAAGTTCACCTGATAGGTATTCAGAAGGACTGGAGAGAAACTGTTTCCGCAGGAAAAACTATTATGTCTTCTCTAACTGATGTAATCATATTGTCAAGTTATGATCCATGAAGTTCTGATACTTGTAAACCTGTAAATGCGGCACTTAGTTTACCAAAGAAATGAACAGAAAATGTTTCACAAAGCAGAAATT
This sequence comes from Ceratopteris richardii, assembly GCA_020310875.1. NCBI lineage: Eukaryota > Viridiplantae > Streptophyta > Polypodiopsida > Polypodiales > Pteridaceae > Ceratopteris > Ceratopteris richardii. The sequence goes on from MU260461.1 coordinate 67,276, forward strand.
TGTACCTGCTAATCTTCTATTATTCCGTTAAGTCTAATGAGAGATTCAAGTAGTCTATGTAGAGGCGTCACTTTATTTCGTGTAATTGTGCGTGTGTAAGAAGTTGTAGACCTTCTAGAAGTAAAAAAAAAATCTGTAATGTGACTATGCAAAATCTGATTCAATAGAAGTCACCGGAATGAAACATTTCGGTGAATTTCTGGTGGACATCTAAAAGCAATTTTGGTGGAAATCTCTGCGTATGAAGATCAATGCTGAAAGGAGAACAAGTAGTTCTGGTTTTGTTCTTTAATTCGATGTTGTGTTGAACCTCAGAACCCTCAACAATAATTAACCCTTAATTGACCTTGAAATTAAACTAGAACCCTATAAAACATGTTCAAAACCTATATTTAACCCTTAAATACCCTTGCATTTACTTTCAAAACATAAACATACCCTTAAATGACCCTTGATTTTTCATCTATACCCTTAATTAAATTAAAAAAAACACTTAGATAAATACTTCTCATCTTTATATTATTCAGCAAACTTCTTTTCCTCCAGAAATTAAAATCAAACATTAGTCAAAAATTTCATAATTTAACCAAACTTATATCAATCAATTAATCTTTTAATTTTTGAAATATTTTAAGAGTAACAAATTCTTTCCGATAGTGCCTGCATAGGTGAGGCAGTCGGACCAGAAACCCAGCAGGACATTCGCAAATCGCCAAACCAGAAAGGAGTCAGGGGGCGGGGCCAGGGCGTGAATCGCCTAATTGCACTGTGAGCGAAAAATGCGAGTCGTCCCAAGCCGCTTGGTTGGGTGGTTGGGCCTTTCGCCTCTTGAGGCGGGGGCGAGGGTTCAACCCCCACCAACAACATGTACGGGACATGTTATCATGGAAACCTTGTATCTTGTGGCTGTTGTGCCACCATTTATCTTGCTTCATGGTAGATGTGACCGCAGTCTAACCCAGCTATGTAAACCCCTGTTCTTGTGGGATAAGAGGGGTCCCATGGGTACTATGCCCTTCCTTGTATAGTTGCAATTTCAAAGTTAAAGCCTAGAGGAGTAGGCCTTGATTGAACCTCCATTTAAAATTAAAAAAATGTTAAAAAAATAAAAAAATAAAAAAATAAAAAAATAAAAAAATAAAAAAATAAAAAAATAAAAAAATAAAAAAATAAAAAAATAAAAAAATAAAAAAATAAAAAAATAAAAAAATAAAAAAATAAAAAAATAAAAAAATAAACAAATAAAAAAAAAGTCTAACGGGATTGAAAATGAGCATTAGGAGAACAAGCTCGCTTGTGGCCATGGCTGCTGAACTCGCTCGATGGTAATGATACAACAACTAGGAAAGCCTCTGTCCATGATGAGCTCTTGAGCTCACTACACAGTGAAGGTGCAACTTCGACAATTTGCCCGTGGCTTCTCTCCTTCATTCGATCAACTGAAAAGGAGCCTGCTGGCCATGAAGGAGGAAGAGCTTGGGTGGGTTCGTCACGACTGATTGGGTATCCATCACGACTGATTGGGTATCCATCACGATTGATTGGGTATCCATCGCGACTCATCAGGACTCAGGAGGCACGACTGATTGGGTGTCCATCGCGACTGTGTGTGTCCATCGCGATGAGGGGGCGTCGCGATCGAGTGGGTCCGACTGACTGGGCTGGCGATTGACTGGGTGGTTGCCGACTGACGCGGAATTTTCTCTCTCAATTGAGCTCGTTGGGTCCATCTTCCGAAGGGGTGACTGATGGCTGACGACTGTTTGGGCAATTTTCGACTCGTTGCTTGGGCGACTGACAACTGGCGCTTGGTGTCCTTTGTGCTTTAATAGCTTTTTTGTTTTCTCGGGCAAAACTCCCCCCCGCATAACGATATAAACAACATTGAGGTGTTTTGGTGGTGCCTCGACACCTTTTGTGTGGTGTTAGGTTCAAAAATCAACCATGCTAAAACTGCTTTTAGAGCAATCAGCGGACCTACTCCCCAATTGTTGGTGGATCAGGGGTGTCAAGTTATCCCTAGCAGTCAAGTCTTCCGTCTCCTTGGAATTCTGATGGGATTCGACATCTCAATTGACCAACGCTGGAACTGGGTGCTATCCGAGCTGGATAGCAAGTTGAATCATTGGAAAGGTATGCAAGTCAACTTGGCAGGGCATGCTATGGTTGTTAACACATTTATGTTGTCTACCATTATTTTCTTTATCTCGTGTTGGAGACCTAAGGAGAAAGACTTGGCCAAAGTGGAAAGAATTTGCAGAAACTTCCTTTGGACTAGGGACCCCAACAGGAGGGGGATTCCCAAAATCAAATGGGAAACTTGCACTAGCCCTAAAGACTCAGGGGGCTTGGGAATTTTGGATATTGTTGGGTTGGCTGAAGTTTTCTTCCGCGCGCTTCTATGCCTCCTCTTCTTTCGAGAGTTTCGTCCGTTTTATTTATGGCTTAGAAGTAAAAAAGAAAGAAAGAACTTTTTGGATCGCGATGGTATTAAAAATTCACAAGAAATAATCATTTAAAAAAAAAATCGAGTTCTCCGTAGTGCGCGTGGCAACCTGGAGGCAGCCCTTCTCTTATTAATTAAATAGCTTCTATTTATCAACGGCTTTAAAATCTAAAAAGTGGCTTTAAAATCTAAGAAGTGAAAGCAATGTGAAGTACAAGCATAGTAGACTCAAAGGCCGTGCAGATTTGAGTCGAAAAAGAGAGAAGGTGTTTAAAGAAGTTTTCATCAATATTTAGCTCGTGCGCCCAAATTCCACTCTTTTTCAAGGAGGTTTAAAAGCCACTTTTTTAAGGCATCCAAAGTTCCTAAGGCTAAAGGCCAAAGCGGGAAAGAAGCAAGTCATGGAAGCGGGAACCAAAAGCCCTTGCCTCTTAGAGGTGGACTCCGTCCCCTCGGATGCCGCACCTCCGACGATCTCTCTGTGCAAAGAGTCTGTGGCGGCAAAGCAAGAAGAACTGATGAAAACTTGTCTCATCGGTCAAGTTTTCGGCCCTACGCCCCCTCTAGAAAATGTGAGAGCTTGGTTGCCCAAGGAATGGCTCCCTGGTATAATTGTGTGCAAATGCCAATTCCTGCCAGTGAATTACCTTCTGCTAGTGTTTGAGAATGAAGAGATGGCCTTCCAGGGTCTCCAAGCCGGTTCCTAACTTGTGGGCTGGTCAACCTTATGTCTTTTTAAGTGGACCTCAGACTTCGTTCCAAACAAGTCAAAGCCGCTTTGTTACCCGCTATGGGTGGAGCTTTCCAATCTGCCATTTTTCTTGTATGGATTTCTTCGGGAAATCGTTTCACCGATCGATCGCCCGATGGCCTCAAGAGAGGATGTTGGGGGGTTAATCTATGAGGGTGCGCAATACTCCTTCAACACACGCTGGCGTGCTTCCATTGTGGGTACCAAGGTCATAGGATCAAAGATTGCCCCCTGAAGCAAAATACCAATAAAAACAAGCTTAAACTAGATGGGGCCCCGGATCCTTTCCCTCCAGTTGGCACTCAGGGGCATCCCCCTCTGATGGAGGAAGAAGAGGGCACTCGTGTTACAGAGACGGATTCAGAAGGGTTCACCGAAGTAAGATGCAGGAGGAAAGTCAGCCCTCGAAGATCATTAGCAAGGAACGTTACGACCATTTCTCCTTCGAATAACATGTACTGCAACCTCGAAAAAGAGATTAATGAGGGCGACGTCCAAGGGGATAACCTTTACGAAGAAGACCCGGCTGACAATTCCATTGGATGCTCTACCAGCAAAGAAGACAACCAAGAAGGTTACACCACCAGTAAAGAGGATGGCTTCACTACTAGCAATGAAGACAACCAAGACAGTGAAGGATCCTCTCTTGGCCCTACTCTTCCGATATGCATGCCAAGCTTACCTCAACGAAAGTCAAAGCTTAAAGGGAAACAACCGTCGGGTATGCCTTGGAAGAGCCCCCTCAAGAGTAGGATCCTAAATCAAGAAGTTGGGAGGAAAAAAGAAGATCCAAAGAAAAAAAAAAGATGGGGTCCCTCCCCTCAAAGAGGGCAACCATCAATAATGAAAATCCCTTCGCTAAACATCAGGAGTTTGTCAGACCCCTCAAGAGCGGCGATTCTTGGTCAATGGTTCAAAGACAAGTGCCTCAACCTCGACTTTATCTACTTACAAGAGATTAAAGTCAATGCAGAGGACCTCCGAAAACGGCTTAAACGCATTTCTCCGAACCACCTTTGGCTCTCCACTTCACACCCTAGGGGGGCGGGGGGCGCGCAATCGGTATTAGTCACTCCTGGTCCGGTAGATTGACCTCGACTTGTGAAGATCGGAATCATCGTTGGATTGTTGCCTCTATCGGGCCACCTAATCAGTTCACTGTGGTCTCAATCTATGCCCCTAATGGAGAGACGGATAGAATCGACACTTGGACCTCCCTTGACTCCCTCTCACACAATGTTCTGCTTTGCGGTGACTTCAACATGGGTGAATTTCCTGAGGACCGTTGGAATAACAAGGGGAAAATTATTGACGGTCAGGAGAAAGAGATATGGGATAAAATCAAGTTCCATCTCGACCTGATCGAGGTGAAAGACATGAAGGGGTTCTCCTGGTCTAACCTCCAATTCGGGGACTCTCTGAGCAAAGCAAGACTTGATAGATGTTACATCGACCAAAACACCATCCTTGAGTGGGGTATTCCTTCGATTTCCCAACACATGGACCTGACAATCTCGCAACACTACCCGATTACTCTTTCTTTCAAACCGATTCCCACACTCCAAAAAGCTCCGTGGTTTTAGGCTTGCCAGATGTCGTTTTCCCTCCGCTCTGTCCACCAAGAAATTTCTGCAGTTTAGGCGGAGGCGTTTGCCCACTGTAATGAATCGGCTAAGTGCTGGAGAAGCGCGGTGGAAAGGACTAGACAAATTTTGACCAGGACGCATAAGATCATTAGAGATATCCGGAATAAAAGGAGAGAAAAAGTGTACCAGAGGCTCTCATGTCTTGAAGAAGAAGTGAACAAAGGTAACTTGCAATGCCAACAAGGGCTTCTTAAAATTAGGGGAAGACTAAGACTCGAGGAAGAGGTTCAAAGGAAAAATCTTCGAATATTTTTCAAAGATTGGTGGGCAGGGAAGGCTGACAAACCTTCGAAAGAGATGTGCAACATTCTTAAAAGAAAACAAGCTAGGGAAGCCATCCCCTTCTTGGTCGACAACAATGGGATCGAATGTAGCACAAAAGATGAGAATAGATCTATCATCGTCGAGCATTTCACCCATCTTCTTGGGGTCTTGACTCCTCTTTCCCTAGACAGGTGTGACTACATGGCATCCATTTCAAGGGTTGCTCAACCTAGAATCCCTCCGAACATGATTTCTCTGCTAGATGCTAACATTTTGAGAACGAAATTATCGAGTTATTGATGCTCTCCCCAATGGGAAAAGTCCGGGTCATGATGGACTCACCAATGAGTTTTTCAAGTCCTTTAAGCACGTGGCGGCCACCCCGCTGCGTCTGGTGTGCCAAGAGGCTCTCTCCTTCGGTGCCCTCCCTGAGTGTCTCAATAATGGTGTCATCAAATTAATTCATAAAAGGGGAGATAAGAACAAAATTGAAAATCGGCGGCCAATCACCATGCTCCAAACTGGATACAAGATAATCGCCAAAGTCATTGCCAACTGAATCTCTTGTCATTTAAGGTCTTGGCTTTGTGAGGACGAGAAAGGTTTCATCAAAGGTAGATCTATACTTGAAGGAATTGTTGATATTTAGGAAGGCCTTGCGTTTGCTGAGGAGTCTGCTCAAGATCTGGTATTCATTAAGATCGACTTCAACAAAGCACATGAGAGACTGGAATGGGACTTTATTCTTCAATCTCTGAAAGATCTTGGATGCAACCAAAAGTTCACGAAGATGGTTTCCACTCTACTCAAAAATGCTTCAACGAGAATAAATATCAACGGTAAGCTCTCTGAACCCATACGTTTAAAAAGACTCTCTATCAGGCAAGGCTATCCACTACCTCCACTACTCTTTGCTATTGCCTCAGATGGCCTCAGTCACCTATTTAAGCATCACTTGGAGGCTTGAAATCTCAAGGGTCTCTCCCTACCTCTTGGCCATGGCCAAATGATTGCTAGACTCTTTGCCGATGACATGAATGCCTTTGTTCTTAATGATAGCAACTGCATTGAGGTGTTTTGGAATGGCCTCCACACATTTTGTATTGCGTCAGGTTCAAAAATCAACCATGCTAAAAATGCTTTCAGAGCAATCCATGGGCCTCCATCCTAAATGTTGATTGATCAGGGGTGTCAAGTTATCCCTAGTGGTCAAGTCTTCCGTCTCCTCGGTATTCCGATGGGCTTCAACATCTCGATGGGCCAATGTTGGAACTGGGTGCTATCCAAACTGGATAACAAACTAAATCATTGGAAAGGTATGCAAGCTAACTTGGCAGGGCATGCTATGGTTGTCAACACATTTATGCTTTCTATGACTATTTACTATATCTCGTGTTGGAGACCTAAGGAGAAAGAATTGGCCAAAGTGGAAAGAATTTGCAGAAACTTCCTGTGGACTGGGGACCCCAATAGGAGGGGGATTCCTAAAATCAAATGGGAAACTTGTATTAGCTTGAAAGACTCGGGGGGCTTGAGTATTTTGGATATCCCTGAGTTGGCTGACAAGTTGGCGGCAAAGTGGTTTATCAAGGCTTGGTGCAATAGAGAGTCCTCCTGGGCTAAATTGATCTTCAGAAATTTGAAAGACCTTACCTTAGTTGGTCTTCCCGATTGGAAGGAGATTCGGATCCTCACGCTTTTGTTCTCCCCCCACCTGGTGTCCCTTAAAGGCTCTATCCTCGTGTGTTCCTTATGGAAGAGTTGGAACAAAGCCAAACAACTCATCAGAATTAGTGATGAGTGGAAGTGGGCTGCTGCGATAAGACAAAATGACTCCATCTGGTTCCCAATCAGCGGCATAAGGGAGGTGGAGTCTTGGAACCTCCAAACTGCTAAGCGGCTATGGAACAAGGGGTTCAAACAGTGGAAACATCTTTGGAAACAAGAGACTGGCTAGTGGATCAGGTTGGAAGGCTTAGACCCGAGACATAGAGTTTCCCTCAAAGAATGGACTCGTGTTCAAAATAGGTATTTAGAATGGGGCCACTCAACTACCCGCATTTTCTCTGCGGACATGATCCTCCTTGCCTAGAGGGCCTCAAATGGAGCAATGGTAAGAAACTATCTAGAATTCCCAACTTCAAAGTAAACTTAGATGGTCATCACACTCTTAACAAGCTGTGGTGCCTTTCTTGGACCAAACTTCGATGGGAACTTAAGTTCATGTCTATTTGGCACCCCCTTATTGAGATCAAGAAGTTCGTTCTCATGTGCAAATCTTGCATAAGGGTATCTAGCACAATGCAAGGGCCAACAAAATTTGTGGTGTGCCTCCATGGTACAAGCGGTGCCATCGATGCATCGAAGACCTTGTTCACTTCTTCTTCAATTGCCCCAAGTCTTGTGTTATCTGGCTTCACGGGACACGGATTTTGCGACTCTCAAACGAAATCAACTGGCAACAGGCACTATTGGGTGAGGCGATTGGCTGCTCATCAAGGCTGTGGAATGCCATCAGAGGCGAGGCTCTTTGGAAGATTTGGAGGGAGCGATGTGCTTTCAACTTTGGCCAAACAGCAAAGGAATGGTCGATTGAGAAATCCTTGTTCCTTCTAGGTAAAAGAATCTCCCGAGATAAGCGATCTCCACCATTTAGGCACCACTGTATTTATCTCCTCGTAGATAACAAGCTGAAACCCAAATGGGTCCCGCATGAGGGAGATGATAGTTTTGTACATCTCATTTGTAATGCCCTCTAGCTTATCAAACTTGTCCCTGCTTTGTGGGATTTGGGGGGTCCCATGGGCACTAGTCCCATTCACATGTAACTTTTCTTCTTTATTTTTATTAAAGTCAGGGAGAATAGGCCAAGGCCGAACTTCCTTTTATATTAAAAAAAAAACTCTAGCGGGATTGTCCCAAGCCGCTTGTCTCGCCTTTTGAAGCGGGGTGAAGGTTCAACCCCCACCCATACCATGTAAGGGACATGTTTAACATAGAAAGTTGTATCTTGTGGCTGATGTGCCATCGTTTATCCTACCTCGTGGTAGTTGCAGCCGTAATTTAACCCAGCTATGTAAACCCCTGTTCTTGTGGGATAAGGGGGGTCCCATGGATACTATGTCCTTCCTTGTACAGTTGCAAAATTTCAAAGTTAAAGCCTAGAGAAATAGGCCTCGGTGAAACCTCTATTTAAAAAAAATATATAGGGAGATTGATGACAACGGATAGACACTTGTCACCAATCCCCTTAGAGTACTCTTTGAGTCTTCAGGAGTGGTCACAAAAACCGCTTTTGTAATGTAATGCCAGCATTCCCAATTCGATGCCCTTATTTTGCATTGTACGGGTTTTTCCATGTGAACATCTTTTTTTTTTTAACTAAATGTAAAAGAAACCTCTATGCAAGCCTCTAGGCACGTAGATACCAGAGGGCGAGTAGAGGCTAGCACTAAGCAATGTAGCACCATATGGCGTTGGCATATGGCATCATATTAAATACACCACAATTACCTACACGTTTTGAGATGACCTTTATTTTAAAGGTTTCTTTTACACATAGCCTTTAAAAAAAAGGGATGTTCACATGGAAAAACCGATAAAATAAAGTACCATCCATAATTTCGGGCAGCGCAAAATAAGTGCATCAAATTGAGAATGTTGGATTTTACCAATTTTAATCGATACAATTACATTATAAGGTAGTTTTTGTGAGCACTACAGAGTAGTTCACGGCAAGAGAAGTCGTACTGCCAGGTGCAGAGTGGATTTTTGAAAGGATTATTTTAATTGCTCTTCATTGATTTGCGACTCACATCGGGCCCTCGTTTGCGAGTTTGAGAACTCGTTTTTTTAAGCCATTCGTGTTCGGTTTTATAAAATCAAAACTAAAGGGGGCTCCAACTCGTTTCTTGGATTCTCTCCTGCCCTTTTGGATTTAAAAAGGAAGCTTTTTTATTGTAAGTTAAGAGATTGAAAAAGAGAAAAAAAAGGAAAAAAAGTTTGACATGACCAAGTTAATTAAAATAAAAAAAGAGTGTTACAAATGTGCAAGGGGCAAGTCCTCACCTCAAAACATCAATTGTCCCATGTGTTACAAAAATGCACACAAGTCAAGCTCATAAGGACAAGAACATAGTGAATCTCAAAGCTCAGTACAAATATAGGAGAAGAGAAGTTCTTCAACTACTAGCTTTAGTTTCTAACAAAGGATCTCTAACTCTAAACACTCTGTCAACAATAGTGTTGATAGATTTAGTACAAAGGTCAACAATAGAATTGAGCTCCTTTCTAAAACTTATTAGAAAGTCTTTCTTGCCACTTTGGAAAATGGCCTAATTCCTACTAGACCATATGTGGCAGAGGATCTGGGATCTCCACAACTGCCACAATAGGAGATGCATTTTATTAGAGCAACCTAGTAGAATATCTTTGAATCCAAGATTGTATACACCAATCATAGCACAACACTTGCTAAGAAGGCCCCAAAACCTTTGGGCATGGGTACAATTGATGAAGAGGTGGGCAAGACCTTCCTCCTTTCCACAAAAGTAACACTCCCCATTGTTAATGTTGTAGATCTTTTCCATCTTACCTGTTCACACACCTTTATGAATAATAAGCAATTGTAAAGTACAATGCTTCAAGGCAATGGGGAAAGGCCATCTAGCTTGAAACCTTTATCTCCATTGTTAGGAGTCCGATTGAGCATCCAACTTTGAATGAGCTTCCTAACCAAGGGAGAGAAATCTCAAGGATGTTTCTTGTACTTCTTATATATATCCTGAGCAACTTCAAAAATGTCAATATACTTGCAGTTGGAGCAAACACCATACTTATGAGTAGTCAAATCTTTGACTTTTTGCATAGTTTGTCTACAAGCCATAGATAGGGAGTCTAAGTTGGAGATCCAATGATTATTAACAATCATTCCATTATGGTGAAGATCATCAAAGTTATGAAAACCCTTCTTTTTCTATATTTATTTTTAATGATACTTAAGGGTTCATCACGCTCACGGGAAATCCAGCTAGTCTACGGACATTCCTATAGAAAAAAAGAAGAAATTAGTGGAAAAATCCGGACTAGAAAGATAATCTTTCTTTATAGTCATCCAGGATCTCCACAATGTTACAAGTCAATGTGTTGTCAGTAGGAACAAAGACGTGCAGAGTACAAATTAAGTTCCAACTATCAAAGTTCGTCCAAGCTTTAAAACCTTCCACATGGAATTTACAAATATTTCTATTTATAAGACAAGCCTAGAAATTAGTAGAAGTGAGGGATCTAAGGATCCACTTAGAAGATAATTATTGAACCATTTTAGTAGGACACAGAATCCCAAGTCCACCTTCCTCCTTCTTCATACAACACACTTTCCTAGAAACTTTAGGGATATAGGATCCATGAAAATCACCAGTCCACAAGAATCTCCTAGACAAATCGATAATCCAATGCAGATCTCTTTTGGTGGCCATCCAATAAGACAAAAAATGTATAATAGTTGTCATAATGCAATGATTTAAAACAAATACCCTGTGAGACAAGCTTTGTTGAACAGAATCCATTTAAAAATCTTTGATCTGAATCTAGACACAAACCACTCCCATCTTTGGGAGAAAGTAACCTAAAAGTCCATAAGAATGTTGAGTGATCTGAAAATGTCACCATCCTGAATAATGTCACACCCAAGATCAGCAATACACTAAGGAATATACTTGTTAGAAGATTTGAAGGAAAATTTTTTATCATTAATTTGAGATCCAAAAGCAATATAGAATAAATCCAAACACTTCAAGAAATTAGAAGGATTTGAAGGAAAATTTTTTATCATTAATTTGAGATCCAAAAGCAATATAGAATAAATCCAAACACTTCAAGAAATTAGAAGCATACAAATCATTGGCTTTGGTAATCATATTTGTGTCATCAGCAAACGTTCGCAAAAAAAGTTGGGTGGGGCATTGGGGATAGCAATACCACAAATCTCATCAGATTCCATACAATCCTTAACAAGCCATCCAAGAGCATCATTGGTGATAGCAAAAAGCAAGGGTGCTAAGGGCAACCCTATCTAACAGATCTTTGAAGTTCGAAAGGAGAAGAAACATAAACATTCATAGCAACCTTAGAATAAGCATTTCTAAACAAAGTACTCATAAACCTGATGAAAACCCCTCCCAATACCAATATCATGCAAAGACTAGAGAATAAAGTGCCAATCCATTCTATCATAAGCCTTATCAAAGTCAATATTTAAAAAGTAGTAATCTTGCTTACTTTCAATAGAAAAATCCATGCCCCCCACAAGGAAATGATAGCATCCAAAATGAATCTCCCCCTAATAAAACCTTTTTGCTTAGGGAGGATAATAGAGTTCATAATGGGGCTATGTCTTCTAGCCAAGGTAGAGGAAAAATACTTGTAGATGGAAGTCAGACAAGAGATGGGTCTCTAGTTGTTCAAGTCATCCTTTTGTGAATAAGTTTGATGACTCCAGTGTTAATGGAGGTAGAAAGAGAACCTTTTTTCACAGCACCTTTCCACACGAAAAGAATCAAGGGGGTCAAAAAATCCCTCAACACAATAAAGAAATCATTAGGAATCCCATCAACATCAGGGGACTTGTAGGGTTTCAATTTATCAATGGTTTCTATGACTACATCCATAGAGAGGGGCAGGTCCACAACAGAGGTTAGGCTAGTAGGAATCATTTCTTTCTTTTAAGAGCAATAAGAGCTCTAGCTCTTTGGATATCCTCCCCCCACTTAGGAGGCACAGAGAAAACATTAGTAAAGAAGCTAACCGCCTCCTGTAGGTTCTCCTCAATATTGATAGCATGTCCACGTGAACTTCTTTTCAACATGGGGATGAAATCTTTAGTTTTCTTCTTTTTAAGCAAATCAAACATGTTTTTGTTGGGTCTATCCACTTTCCCCACCCAAAATTCTCTTGAGGCAGCAATAGAGCCATGAGCCAAGATATAGTCTTCTTGTCTCGGCTCTCAACTTGTCCTGAAGTTCAATGATCCTCTAACATAAACTCGAGTTGTTAGGGATATCCTTTTTAAACTTATCCATCTCTTTTAAAATCTTCATTCTTCTATCAGCCCTAATTTTCTTGGCAAGTTTTTTGTAGTGGGTGAAAAGCATCTGCACATTTCTAATGGACTTCTTTGAAGCCAAGAGGGGGGACACAATGGTATTGAAGTAGTGGGAGGAAATATATTTGGTTTTAGTAATGATATCGGGGATTCTAAGCACAGAAGCATCAAAGTGAGGCCAACCAAGCATGGAGCTAGGATTATTCTTGAGCAACTAAAAATCAAGGGAGCATAGTCAGATACTCTAAGGAATTGAACTCACAACTCTTGGTTAGGAATGTGATGGGCTAACCACTTGCCGCAAAAGCCATGGTTGAGGATTACTTCCTAATCCTCTCTCTTAGGGTGTAATTCAACCACCTCCTATATGTCAAGGCTGTGGTTCAATCATCTCCTTCCTATCACTTTATTACATTCTTCACCCCTTAGTCAATCATTGTCCTCAATGATCTGCTCTTGTAACCCTCTAGCCTCAGTGATCAGCCCCTTGAACTCCCTAGGTACCCTTGAATTGATGTCCCTCAACCTCGTATAGTTTCTTGAACCTTGTTCGCAACCTTGGTCTCTTGAACCCTTGCTCTCAACCTTGGTGTCTTGAACCTTCTTGTTTGCAACCTTGGTGTCTCGAGCCTTTGTTCTCAACCTCAGTCTTGAACCTTGTTCTCACCCATGCTTGGTATCTTGAAACTCAATCAAGTGCCACCCAAGGATTCCCAAGGACTTCACATTTCCAAGCTAGCTCATTGGAAATTTTGTTCCGAGAGCTTTCCAACGGTATATTACTCGTCTCAATCCGACCTATGGATTGAGAGATACACTTGAATCTTTGTTGGGTCCAATTCTCAAAGCGCCGCCTCCCCAATTCCTACCTTTTCACATGATAGAGTGCCCAAGCGCCTTTTTTAGATGCCACTAGGTCAATCCACCTTTGTCAAGCCTACTTCCTAGGCTTTGACACCAATGTAAGGAATTGAACTCACAACCTCTTGGTTAGGAATGTGATGGACTAACCACTTGCCCCAAAAGCCATGGTTGAGGATTACTTCCTTATGCTCTCTCTTAGGGTGTAGTTCAACCATCTTCTATCTGTCAAGGCTGTGGTTCAATCATCTCCTTCCTGTCACTTTATTATAAATAAAATAAAGGACAAGTCACAATCACTCTTAATCTGCCAAAAGTCATGAAATCTATCAACATTCAAGTTAGCTCTATCTAATCTAGTAGTGAGAAATTGGTCCGTACTTCTATTGGTCCAAGTCATACTAGTGTGGTGAGTGAAATCCAAAAGATTCTTATGATTAATCAGATTGAACCAAGCATTCCTCTCTTTGCCAGATATAGCATTATTCTTGTTCCCAATTCTATCTTTGACACCAATAACCATGTTCATTAGGGGAAAAAATGAACCAAGTGCACAAAAAAATTCGTTACACCTTCTCTCTCTATTGAGCCAACCCACGCATGCAAACAACCTCTCTCTCTATTGTGCCAATCCTTTCAATCTTAGCCATCAAATGGAAGAATCCAAGGGCCGAAAAATTTCCTTTTTAAAACTCAAATATAGCTGCCTATAAAATATTATTTTATTTGAGAATACCACTAGTGGTTTTCTAAGGTTGTATAATCTCCTAGAATAAGCCTTTTAATCCCTAAAAATTAGGAATCCTTACAAGACCCATGCAAGGCTCACTTTTTTTCCTAATGTAAAGTCCCCCATGATAAGAAAATCTCACTCTAAATCAATTCTTTTCCCAACGCTTAGTTATTTCCACATTATTATTAGAAGCATACAAGTTGACAAAAGTCGAGTTCAAAGGACACATACACTTAACCTGAGTCCACTAATGAGTGGGACTAGAGAAGACTTTCTCAACTAAATGAGTCAAACTTGTATGAAGTCCGATCAAAGCCCCACCTTTGCCATAGTCAAGGTCAGTGTGGTGCCAAGAATGAAAGGAGGAAAAAATGCCAAGATTTTTGGTATGGTTGAACCCTTTAGTTTTAACTTCCTGCAAAAGAAGAAAATCAGGACAGAGGCTCAAATCTTTAATCCACATATTGCAAGCTTTACTTCTCGCCCTCTGGTAGGGTCAATCAAGCCTTTGATGTTAGGAGACAATAACTTAATGTGATTCATGAGAAAATCAGTTAGAGAAGAAAACAATATCCAACAAAACCATTGAACTCAACAAGCTTTTGGAAGAAATCAACATGTCCTAGGATCTTCCACTTGCTTGAGAAAAATAGGCAGTACCTCCCCTGGGTCTTTCAATTAAGTCACTCTGTAATAAATGTTCCTGCATCTCTCTAAAATTAGGAGCCTGAACATGAATACTAGACTAAAAAACACCATAGAAATAACCATGCTTATTGTAAACTATCAACATGACCAGGATACTTCCACTGGATTCCTATAAGAAAAACTTCTGCAACAATCTAAAAACAAAAAGGGTGACAGTACAACACTTCTCAGTGAGGCCATTTATTAAGCCTCTTAAGCCAACAATAAGAAAGATAGCCCAAGCATCTTTATAGGAGAACTAGAAGCAAAAACAAAACACTACAAATTACCTCCATATATAGAGTAGGTGACATTATCTTGAGAGAAGTACCCAATAGCCCTATCACCCAACTGAGTCATCAACATCATTTCACAAAAAAAGGGAAGGACACTATTTTCCTAAAGCTTGTTATAAGCTAGAACATAGGTACAAGCATGAGGAATCCTCATCAAAAATCTCTGCATAAAGAACTTCTACAACATAAAAGTGTCAGATATTGTAGAGTTGAAATTAGATACTTTAATCAAATAATAATAATAGGACTTGAGAAAAACCATTATTTTCTATAGTTTTTAATAGGTTGGACATAGAAGCTGAGATCCTCAAGGGCTCTTTTCTTTTGATCTTGAGGCTGCTATGCTCTAAGGCTATGAGCTCCTCAGTGTTGTCCATTTCAACATCATCTTGGGTTTCACCCTTTTGAGTCAACTCCTTTATCAGGTTTTGATCAAAGTTATTTTATTTCCTGCAAGAAAACATTGTCAGGTTCTTTCATACAACCATTAGTGCCTATAGGAAAGGACTCTTCATACGATCTATAAAGTTAGAGATTTTTTTTATTATGCACCTGAGTCCAACCCACTTCCTCTTTACTTATAGGAGTGTTCTCAACAATTTGGGAATCATCATTATCTTTTTAATCCTTTGTTAAAGCATTGCGATCTAGGTTTACTTTATCATCAGTGCCCTTCTCTATCTTAGCTTTGAAGGGGTTAGATATTTCTTCCAACAAAACATCATAAATTTTAATAGGTTTACCTTTTCCTTTTTTTGAGGTTTACTTGAGGGATTGGGGTTATTTGAAGTATGGTTGGGGCGAGCAACATTGGATTTATTTTCCTTATCCAAGTCTTGTTCCTTTTTTTTGAGTCAAGAGAGGACAATCTTTGATCAAATGGCCTTGTTTGTAACAATTAAAACAAGCATTAGGAAGATTCTTGTAGACCCCTTTTTGCTCATGTAGGCACTTACCATTAGAGTCCTTAATAATTAGAGAAGTTTTGATGGGCTTAGAAGTATCTACCTCAATCATCACATGGGGATCCCATTTGGATTAATATTTCCTCTATTTTTTTGACCTAAGACTTGCCAATCAAATTGCTTAAGCTATCAATCCAAGGATAATAACCAAGTGGTAAATTAGGGTACTCCACCCAAATAGGCACCTTGGTTGGTTTAGGTCCCCTCGGGTTAAAACCAAAAAACCATTTAAAAAAGAAACTAAGCGTGATAAAAATTGGATATGGCTCACAAAAAATCCTTTAGATTCCTAGTTAGATTTAATCCAAGCTCTTAAGGTATCCAGAGCGGGTCTAGGTCTGTGACATAGCCCAATAACAAATTTCTCCCCAATTTGAGCATGCCAAAGATCCAAAGCATTTCTTTCAATAACTAGAGTATCCTCATCATGATCAACATACTCTTCATCCACACAGATATGATGCTTGAATGCTTTTTGTTTTCCTTTGTCGGTCGAGCTGTAAAAAGGTGAGAAATTCATACATGAAGGCCCAACACTGGTGAATAAAAGATTTACATGTTGTTTTACCATTTTTTCAAAGGATTTAGATGGAGAACATTGCAGATCGAATGTAGAACCGCACCTGAGCTCGACGTTGCTTCCAACTTTGCCTCCCTCAACATCCATCATCCCACATCCTTATATCACATTTCCAGAACCGCCTTGGGATGAAGGATTGATTCCATCAGGGACACAATGTGTGTCCATTAAGTGTAGGGGCATTCCAATGAAATGCTCATCGTAGTCATTCCTCTGAGTTCTAGAGCTCTCGTCATATCCATTCCGTAAAGCAGCATGCAAAGACATCACAACAGGGTGACATACCCTCAATCATTCACTAAAAGGGCACACCAAAGGACACATAGTGAGGGTCCTCAAGATCACAAAGCCCACACGAACCCCTCAAGGTTGGAGGGTGAGAACAGAAAGCCTCGTAGTCAATCGAGCCCTAGCTCATTCTTCTCAAAGGTTCTTGTTGCTTCCCCAAAAAAAGAATTGAGGGGCATAAAAGGAGAAGAAAGTAGTTCTTTTAAAAGATGGAAAGAAAAAGAGAAAGAAAAAAATGAGAAAAAAAAGAAAAGAAAAAAGTAGAGAGAGAGAGATAAGGAGCTTGTTTTAATTATCATTTGTTTGGGCTTTCAAAGTTTTCGATCGATTTGTGGATTTTTCTTGGTGGCTCTCCTTCCTCTTGGTCTATTCACAAGTCGTGAATTGTGGGCAGCTCTTGGTCAATACTTGTCATGTGATTGGGGTTAGGTCATCCTTCACCTGGTCAATATTGTTCATCGTTGGTGATTTGTAACGTGGGAGCACCGTCGAAAGACCCCACCCCCGGTGCCTCCCTAGGGTTATCCGGCATTGAGCCTTTGGTTGTCTCGCTTAGAAGGGAGGAGGTTTTGGCAAAACAAGAGGATCTAAAGAGGATGTGCCTCATCAGTCAATTTTTTGGTCCGAAACCCCCTCTTGATTTTTGCAACAGTGGTTTTGTAAGAAGTTGTTCCCCCGTGGGCTGATCGTTTGCAAATGTCAATTCTTGCCAGCAAACCATGTTCTATTTGTCTTTGAGAATGAAGAGATAGATTTCCAGGCGTTACAAGTCAATGTACTATGTTATGCCTCTTTAACTAGTTCCTTGACTTCATCCAAATAAGTCAAAACCATCTCGTTATCCACTCCACTCAAAACCATCTCGTTATCCACTCTAGGTCGAGATCCCAAACTTAACCTTTCTTCCTTTATAGATTCTTAAGAGATATAGTGTCGCCCATTGGTTGAAAATTAGCCTCAAAAGAAGACGTTGGGGGCTTCATCTATGAAGGTGCAAAACACTTGTTTAATGCAAGATGGCATCCTCATATTTGCATTGAAGCAGATCTTAACAAGGATCTCCCTTTCATAATTTCCATAGACATCGGTGAAGGAGAGGCTGGGAGCATGAAATTATTTATAAGAACTTGCCAAACACATGCTTTCATTGTGGATTATAGGGACATAGAATAAAAGAGTGTTGTTCAAGACAAAGCTCCTCTAAGCGCAAGCAGAATCAAGGGAAAATTAATGCGGATAAGAACCATGAAATTGTTGGGGCCCAGAGGAAGGCGAAAGGTCTTCCTCTTAACGCGGAAGGAGGGGAAGATATGCAAGTCATGGAGACTAACCTTGATGGTTTCACGAAAAATAGACGAAGAAGGAGAAGAACCCCAAAGGGATTATTTACAAAAACCCCATTGTCTCAACTCCGCAAACAAACATCTATTGCAACATGGAGAAGAAGGTCAATGAATTCAATTATCCAGGGGGAAGGAACCAATATGAAAAATGCAATGATGGGAAAATAGACAAGGAATCCACCAATAAAGAAGACAACTAAGAAGCTTACACCATGAGCAAAGATGATGGATTCACTACCAGCAATGAAGATAACCAAGACAATGAAAGCTCCATCATTGGGTTCACAATTCCTGAAAAGATTCCAAACTCATTTATGAAGAAGGAGAGGTACAAAGGGAAGTAGCCTATGGAGATTCCATGGAAGAGCCCCGTTAAGGAGAAGCTCCTTTTTCAGGATTCGTCCACCTTGAAGAAAAAAGATGATGAGAAAAACAAGAAGAAAAGGGACAAGGGCCTTCCCCGTAAAGAAGCTAACCTCCAAAAATCATTATCATCTCATTCAATGTTTGAGGGTTGACTGACCCCTCAAGAGCGGCCATTATTGGCCAATGGTTATGAGATAATAGCCTAAACCTGGACTTCATCTGCCTTCAAGAGGTCAAAATCCATGGGGAGGACCTTTCGTTCACAACCTATCATTAAGTCTCTCTGCTCATCTGAGATTTCTTCATTATTTCTGTTGGCGCATTGCAAATGACTATATAGCCAATCTGTGAAAGAAGATATATTTGTAATCTCATTATTATGGAGATTATGTCTATATCTTTTGTTTCTTCACCTTTATTTTGGAGATTTTGAAGTTCCTATTCATACTCACTAAGGAATGCTTGCATGCATTCGTTGTTATATGCTACAAAAGTAGAAACATCATTTTTTTCTTGAAATGTAAATAAAATAGGAACTCCCTTATGTGATAATACCTCATCTGTTATTTTTGAAGAAGACGCGTTGGTCCATGCACGTGGAGCTTCTTCATGAACTCTTTCAAGGTTCTCACTAACATAATACATGGACTCTTCAAGCATCCAACCTTTTGCCATGGATCCTTCTGGTTTCACTCTTTGTCATACATAACCTTCTAATATTCCCATAAATCTCTCAACCCAAAACATCCATCGAGTGTTGAGAACACCTGCAATCTCTATTTCATCTACAAGATGGATTAATAAATGAACCTAAATATCAAAAAATGAAGTAGGAAGCTCTTTCTCCATCAAACATAGTAGCTCTTTGTTGAGCCCATAAAAGTTATATTGGTCAAAGTCAACCGTAGTCAAAGTCAACTAGAACCAAATGCAAAAGGTCAAAGTCAAATTGGTCAAAGTCAATAAGGTCAAGGTCAAAGTCAACAAGGGCAAAGTCACAGTGTTCGAAGTGCAGGTATCAAGGTGCATAGGTAGTGCACAATTAATTGTCCACAAAGGGTAAAATTGCAGAAAGTTGGTTGCACGTTGCAGAGGTATTTCTGTAATTTCCCTAAGGTTCAAAAGTGTTTTTAAAGTGTTTTGGAAGGTTCAGATGAACCCTCTTTATGTGCATAAGTGAAGAATTAAAAGGCAAAATGTGAAGGTATGTGAAGCAACAGCGTACGCAGAAGTGAAAGTATGGCCTCCCAATTAATTTTTTTTTGGTTAGTCTAAAGTCACTACAGGACAAAACATGGATTCGTTGGCTGCCACTTGTGGAGATAATCTTGGGACTTCAAAGTGAGCACCAAGATACTCTTGCAGTTAGGAGCATACGTGAATCGACACTCAAATCAATGCAATGACTATTCTTGGATCAAGCAAGTGTAAGCAAGTGTAAGCAAGACTAAGCAAGGTGAGCATAGTCTAAGCTAGGCAAGAGAGAGAAGTGCAAGAGACACACAGTGTGCGATGCAGAGAAGTGAAGTGCAAGGTGTGCATGAAGAGTGACCAAGGAAGTGTGCAGAGAAGTGCTAAACTATTTTCCCTAAGGATCCCAAGGTCTCATTGAAGCTGTGCGCGTGCTGACAGAACCCCCCCCCTTATTGGAAGCTTGGTGCATGGTGTGCACAAGTGCAGGCTTGGAGAAGGTGGAGGTCTGGTGCAAGGAAGGCCGGCAGCAACAAGACCCTTGGGTATTTGGTATTTTGTGATTGAGCACTCATTGAGATTTTGCACAGAAGCATTGGGTTGTATTATTGGATTGTATTGTGCATCACCATTGTATTTGTCTTCTCATAATCAATCGAGAGAGGCTTCCAGTGTGTATCTTTCTTCTTGTCTTTCCTTTTTCTCCTACAAACACGCAAATCCCTTCTTGTCCAAGAATCTCCCAACACATTTGGCACACATGGTGGTTCTCAAAGGAGATTTGAGCATAGGAGAAGACGTATTGCAGTGTGGAGAAGCACTATTCAAGTGCCCACAGTACTACTTCATTGGGCTAAGAGGTACATATTCTTATCAATTATCTCATACTAAGAGGATTATGAACAACTCATGACCAGAACCCGGTCCCAAACATTGAGGGTCACCTACAAGCAAACGAGAAGGAAGGCTATTAGAAGATCCTCCAGTCCACTTTCATCAACTTCGTGAGTAAAGAGCATGGCTGGTCAGGTAGACTTGGAAACCCTACTATCAAGATTAAATATAAAATTTCCTTCTTTTAAAGGCCTAGCTCAGGAAGATCCGGATGAGCATATTAGAAGGTTTTTAGCGATATGCAAAACTAGAGGCTTAATGGGAAGAGAGGATGCCTTTTTGATACTCTTTCCTGCCACATTAGAAGGATTAGCAGATAAATGGTTCAGCCAGTTTGCTGAGAACCATTTTACAACTTGGGACTTAATGAAGGATGCATTCAAAACCCAATTCGAGCATGGAAATACTACAGAGATCATCATAGAAAACTTGAGACTAGGTCTAGGTGAAAAATTTCCAAAATTTGTAACTTCTAAACAAAGGGATAATTTTGGAAATGGGCCTAGGAGGTCAATTATTTGTTTCAGATGTGGAGAATGTGGGCACTATCAAAGTAGGTGCACGCTCCCAGAAAATGCCTCTCCTTGTAGGAACTGCCCAGAGACTAGAGACCACTATACTAATTGTTGTCCTAAGAACCAAGCATCTTCATCTGGGCCCCACATTCAAATGATTTCTGTGTGCAAAGAAGAAATGGTAGATCAAGCCAGGGTGCCATCACCATCTACCAGGGTGGTGCAGTTAGAAGAAATTGAATCTTTTACAATGTAGACGAGAAGCAAGGGGAAGGCTCAAGTGGACATAGGTCAAGAATCAATGATTAATGGCTTAAACAAAGACAAAGTTGCATCTGAAGACAAAGCCACCACATGTGCAGATATAAAGCAAAAAGAAAAGTTCATAGGTACTAGTGATGCCATTGGACACACATTCAACAGGGCTCATGAGGAGTTTGATAAGTCAAATGGAGCCCGTGCTCTTAAGGAATCAGAAGCTTCAAGACTACTCAAGTCCATGAAAAAGGAGATCAATATTTTTTATTTAATAAAGATGGATGGGAAATTCAGGTCAGAACTCTTGCAGATAATTGATGAAATGTCCACAACAAGTTTAGTGGCAAAGACTGCTGTTATGCATAAAGATAAAAGTGTAGGGGAAGCACCCCTCACAGATTACAAGAGCCCTCGACTAAGATTCTCTATTAAAGGCCATGAGTTTCAAGGAGTTATTGTGGATGGTGGTTTTGGCATAACTTGATGCCTGAATATACCATGAAAAAGATTGGACTATACCCTTCTAGGCCTGCCAACTTTACTATAACATTGGCATACCAAAGCATAGTTAAGCCTATGGGAGTGGTCCCTAGAGTCCCAGTCAAGATACAAGGTACCATCCTTAACTTGGACTTTGTTGTTTTAAGGCTGCCACAGGTAGAAGGAAGTTTCCCATTGTTAATTGGGAGACCTTGGTTAAGGCATGCCATTGTGTTGCATGACTGGGGCAAGGACACAATGTGGATAAAGAAAGAGGGAAAAGAGTTGCAACATATAATTTTAGAAGAAGGACCAAACAATCAAAGACATACCAGCATGATCTAGACAATCGGCATTTGTATGGAAGAAGAATTGTTGGACAACCCAGAAGTAGATCTATTTGAAGGAGCAAATTTATATGAAGATGAAAACATGTTGGCTTGGCTCCATGCAGAAGACCCATCTTCCTGCTATGGGATTTTTGCAAACTCAAGTAGAGAGGAAGCATATGAAGAACCAAAGGACATCATTCAGGTTACTGACTCGAGTGAGACAGTCTCAATCAAAGGCCATAGAAGAGAGAAGAAAAGAGAAGCTCTTAAGTGTAGCAGTGATGGAGCTACTTCAAATACTATATCAAGGGCTAGTTTGTTATGGACACTGGTATGGATATCATCTGTTATGTCAATTTTTATGATAGTAAGTGCATGGCTTTACAAGGATGTGGAAGGAGTACCTGCAAGTCTTTGGAAACAGAGGGTTCCATTTGATGAAGACACTGGAATAGTAAAAATGGAATTTTGCAGATTAAGTCAGAATGGAGCTGAAACAAAGATACAAAAGATGCAGTATGGAGGAGATAATATTTTTTTGAAGGATTTAGGATACCCCTATCAGATGATGAGTGTGCCCAACAAGAAGACAAAACAAATGAAGTGCAACACAATTGGAGATTATGGAGGAGTTTTTCTGAGTCAACATATCAAGGCTCAAGGCCTATCATCAACAAAAGTGAAGATTTATGGATCACCTGGAACCTACAAAATTTGTCCAGTTATACATAGCCTTCTCATGTGATTCTTGTTTAAGTTTTAGTAGTTTTTATCCATTTTCATGCTTGTTCTTTGTGTTTTGGCATATTTAGCAACCCTTTCATAGCCCTTGGCATAAGCAATGTTCGAAAATTTTCTGGGAATTTTTCAAGCATTCTTTTGGTATTTTTTATCCTTTTCAAGTGTCTTTTTCTTGCCAAATTGGATGAATAAAGGAAGCTCTATATGGTTTTGAGTGAAAAAAAGTGGCCTAAACCTGCATGAAATTTTTTGACAATTGTTTGAGAAATTTTTGAAATTTCTTTGGATTTTTTTGCATTTTTTTTGGATTTTTTATGTATTTTTCTTTAGTTTTTTGGACAATTTCACAAAAAAAGGCCCTCTAGGTGTTTTATTTTTTCCTAAAAAAGGGGTGAAGAAAATTTCGAAAAACCCCCCCTCTCTCTCTCTCTCTTTCTCTCTCTCCCCCCTCCCTCTCTCTCCCCCCCCCCCCCCCCCCCCCCGCTCGCCCCCCCCCCCCACCCCCCTTTTTCTTTTTCTTTTTAGTTTATTTTTATTTTTTTTATTATTTTATTGTTTTGTTTTTATTTTTGTTTATTTTTTATTTTTATTATTTTATTGTTTTGTTTTTATTTTTGTTTATTTTTTATTTTTTATTTATTATTTTGTTTTTAATTTATTTAATATTTTTTTATTATTTTTCAAGCTTCGGGGCATTCGCGTTAAAAAAAAGAGAGAAAAATTTTCTTTTATTTATTTATTTATTTTATTTTCATTATATATATATATATATATATATATATATATATATATATATATATATATATATATATATATATATATATATATATATATATATATATATATATATATATATATATATATATATATATATATATATATGTATATGTGTGTGTGTGTGTGTGTGTGTGTGTGTGTGTGTGTATTATTTTGATGGTTCAAACCTTTTGGCTATGGATCGCACCTCGGATGGCCATTTTTTTCAAACTTGGAGTCATTTTCATGTATTTTGGCACCTCTGGATTCATTTTTTGACTTAAGTTTTCCAAAATCAAACATTTTATCTGATTTTTGGTCAAAACCCACATGTTTTGAGCACATTTATCACATGTTTTATCTTACCGCATGGTCCACATGGTCTATTCTCACTTTGTTTTGGCTTATGTTTCACAATTTCCCATATGGGCGCTCTGTAGCTCTACTGTTTGCTCATTTCGGCCCTCTCCAGACCCCATATTCCTACTCGCTCACCCTCCATTTACCCTTGTGCCCAGCCCCATCCTTACCCCTCCCTGCTCTATCCATCTCAGCCTCCTAAGCCTCTCCTTCCCCTCCCTGCTACCCTCCCATTGCCCACCTTTGCTTTTCCCTGCAAAACATTCCACTTTGGGTTCTTCTGTGGTGCTTGTTCTCTCCTGCTTCTGGTGGACTTGGTAGCTGCTCAGGTGTCCTTTTCACATTTTGCACATCAAGAATCATGGTGTACTTTATGCTCACAGTTTTGGATGTAGCTCCTGGGGACAGAGAGCACATTAGGTGGTGGGCAACTGTTGAGCCCATAAAAGTTATATTGGTCAAAGTCAATCGTAGTCAAAGTCAACAATAGTCAAAGGCAAAAGGTCAAAGTCAAAAAGGTCAAGGTCAAGGTCAAATTCAAGAGGGGCAAAGTCATAGTGTTCAAAGTGCAGGTGTCAAGGTGCACAGGTAGTGCACAATTAATTGTCCACAAAGGATAAAATTGCAAAAAGTTGGTTGCAAGTTGCAGAGGTATTTCTGTAATTTACCTAAGGTTCAAAAGTGTTTTTAAAGTGATTTGGAAGGTTCAAATGAACCCTCTTTATGTGCATAAGTGAAGAATTAAAAGGCAAAATGTGAAGGTATGTGAAGCAGTAGCGTACACAAAAGTGAAAGTATGGCCCCCCAATTAAAATTTTTTTGTTTAGTCTAAAGTCACTATAGGAAAAAACAGGGATTCGTTGGCTGCCACTTGTGGAGATAATCTTGGGACATCAAAGTGAGCACCAAGATACTCTTGCAGTTAGGAGCGTATGTGAATGGATACTCAAATCAATGCGATGACTATTCTTGGATCAAGCAAGTGTAAGCAAGTGTAAGCGAGACTAAGCAAGGTGAGCATAGTGTAAGCTAGGAAGGAGAGAGAAGTGCAAGAGACACATAGTGTGCGATGCAGAGAAGTGAAGTGCAAGGTGTGCATGAAGAGTGACCAAGGAAGTGTGCAGAGAAGTGCTAAGCTATTCACCCCAAGGATCCCAAGGTCTCATTGAAGCTGTGTGCATGCCAACAGAAGGTGTCCAACCCTCCCCCTTATTGGAAGCTTGCTGCAAGGTGTGCACAAGTGCAGGCTTGGAGAAGGTGGAGGTCTGGTGCAGAGAATGCCGGTAGCAACAAGACCCTTGGGTATTTGGTATTTTGTGATTGAGCACTCTGTGGGATTTTGCACAGAAGCATTGGGTTGTATTATTGGATTGTATTGCACATCACCATTGTATTTGTCTTCTCATAATCAATCGACAGAGGCTTCCAGTGTTTGTCTTTCTTCTTGTCTTTCCCTTTTCTCCTACAAACACTCAAATCCCTTCTTTGTCCAACACTCTTTTTTTTTTTGGGATCAAGTTTTTGTCAATCTCTTTTGATGTAATCCACCTATACATATCAAAAAAAAAAAATAAAGAAGTTAATTCAAAAATAAAAGATATCAAATATTCATACATATTAAATATAAAAGTATCATAATTACCTTATAAGTGATCCAAGACGATAGATCACATCTCGTACTCCTTTTGTTGTACATCCATCAATAACCAAAGGTAAAATATGTATCAAAATGTTATGCCAGTCATGGTTCTCTAACCCAAATAAGCTCTTATCATCCATAGTAAACATGTTTTGGAAAGATGCTCCATATCCTATAGGAGTCAGAATCAATTGAATCCTATTGTTGATAGTCTATATCTCTTTTGTTATAAGTACCCAAGGAGCAGGTGCATAAGTTGTTTCCTATTGATGTCTATCAAAAACTAGCCCTAACTTTGGTTTTGAGTTTCGCTCTTTCAAATCATTCCTTGATGCTATGGTATCTTTTAGTCCAAGAAGATGTTGCCATAGTGAATAACCAATATTCTTGAATATATGCATAGGATCAAGAAGATGACATACTTTCAACTCTTTCCAATGTTGGAGTTAGGTGTCTGCGGAAGCACGCGAACAACACAATGAAGAAGAAGAAGAAGCTTGGAGCACAACACACAATACTGAATGTATTACTAGAGAATGTACAAAGATAAGTAGCCCATTAGGGCAAAAGGCATATATACAAGCCGGGGGAAGAGTAATGCATAAGTAAATCAAGCGTCCAACAGCCTGCTGATAAAGAACAGCATCAAATGCATCTCCTGCATCATGAAGACTCAATTGTAAACCTGTCTCCATAGGACAGGCAATAGGCTTACAGTCTTCAAGGCCAAAATGCTGCAATAATGTGTCAATATATTTCGTTTGGCACAAAGACATTCCACCATCAACTTGGATAAACTGAATGCCCAAATAATGATGCAAATGCCCCAAATCAGACATCTCAAATGAGGCATGCAAATCAGCCTTAAAATCAGCAATATGCTTCTCAATAGGACCAGTGAGCAGCATGTCGTCAACATAGACAACAATGATCAGAAGCACATCATTACCATGCTTAATATATAAGGTTCTTTCAGTTGGATTGTTCACAAAACCATGTGCAATCAGATAGACATGTATCTTCTCATACCAAGCACGTGGTGCTTGCTTTAAACCATATAATGCCTTCTTTAACCTGCACACCTGGTTTTCATGCCCTTTTTGCACAAAGCCACGGGGCTGAAAAACATACACTTCTTCATGCAAGTCACTGTTTAGAAATGCTATTTTAATGTCCAACTGATGTACATTCCAACCATGATGAGCTGCAAGTGCACAGATGCTCCGAAGAGTAGTCATGCGGCATGTAGGTGCAAAGGTCTCATCAAAATCAATGGCTCTTTCCTGTGCATAACCCTTTGCAACAAGCCTAGCCTTATACCTGTCAACTGTACCATCTGGTTTACGCTTCAGCTTGGATACCCACTTAGTACCAATGGCCTTCTTGCTAGGAGGCAAGTCACATAAAGACCAAGTACTATTCTTCATTATAGCATCATATTCAGATTGCATAGCAACCATCCAATTTTCTGAATTTTGTGCTTCATCAAACGAAATAGGCTCATTCTCATCATAGAGACTAGATGCAGCCATAGCATAGCAATCTGATGCAAAGGAGGCACTATGAGAGCCTGAACGAGTACGATATGATAGAGATGCATCTAATTTGTTTTCACGCAATGTCTGCATTAGCCATTTTGGCATACTTTTTGCCTACTCAATATGAGCTCTCTCATCAACTAGTGCATCATGTAAATCTCCATAAAAAATGGAATGATCGATATCATCACATGAAACCGGCAAAGGCTGAGAAGTTGCCTCATTGGGACCAACACTAGACTCTCCACCTATAGAAAGAGGCAGCAAAGTATCATACATGTCTTTGGAGCTAACAGATGTCTCCTTAGTGCATGAAAACAATGGCTGAATAACATCTTCCACAAAAACAACATCACGGCTAACCAGAATGCATTTAGTCTATGGATGATACAGATGATAGCCTTTACTTTCAGAAGTGTACCAAAAAAAAATACATTTTACTGCATTATCATCCAATTTTCTACGATGTTTTCAGGCACTAATGCATATGCAAAACAACCAAAAACACGCAGATGAGCAACAGATGGCTTGCGATCATGCCAGGCCTCATATGGAGTGATAGACTGTAGCACTTTAGTGGGACACCTCTTCAGTACATATGTTGCACACATGACAGCCTCAAGCCAGAAACTATGTGGTAAAGACTGACTCTTGACCATACACCTTGCCATCTCCATGAATGACCTATAGTTTCGTTTAGCAACTTCATTCTGTTGAGGTGTATACAACACTATACCCTGGTATTTTATCCCACGTTCAGCCAAAAATGCATTAAAATCAGAAGACATATATTCCCCCCCCTCGATCAGAATGGAGGGTGCCATTTTACATGCTGACAGATTTTCAGCCAAAACCAAAAACTGTTTGAAGCACATGAACACTTCAGACTTTTCCTTCAATGGATATACCCATGCATGCTTGGAAAAATCATCGATGAAAGTCACGAAGTAAAGATAATTCCCAAAAGGAGGTGTGTGCATAGGACCACAGACATCACTATGTACGAGCTGCAATTTCAGAGTAGCCCAAACTGAACCATCTTTTGGAAAGGATGAACATTGCGTTTTGCCCAAGATACAGCCTTCTGAAACATGTTTTCCAGGTGCCTCAAGTTTGGGCAAAGAGGACACCATTTCAGATTTCTACAAGTGTAGCAAACTAGCAAAATTCAGATGACCAAAGCATGCATGCCAAAGCTTTGCATCTGACATAGCCTGAGAATCATTTACTGCACATGCCAAATCATTTACAGATCTTTCATAATCTATGAGCTTATACAGCCCATGACATGAAATGCCAGAAGCAATAATCACATCGCCATTTGACAGATCATGAACTCTATACCTGTCATCAACAAATTTCACAACCAAGCCAATCTTGGCTAATGCAGAAACTGATAACAGGTTTTTCTTGATCACTGACACAAATAAAGCATCTAACAAAGTGAAAGAACTACCATCAGCAGTAGTCAAAATGATCTTACCAACTCCCATAACAGGCTAAGAGGAGTTGTTGGTGCATGTAACAATATTCCTTGTAGGGGCAGGCTCGAGTGAAGAGAAGAAACTGCGTTGTGAGGTAATATGTTTTGTCACCCCACTGTCAAAATACCAAACATCTGAGTCTACTGCAGACATGCACTCCTCATGAGAAGATGGGTCAAGACTGTAGACAATAGTAAACACCCATTCTTCTTCCTACACAAGATTAGCAGGCTCTATTTTTGGTGTAGAGGCCTCTACAACAACCATTCCAGCCTCTTTCTTCTTTGCCTCTTTAGCATCCAGTTTTGGACAGTTCTTTATGATATGATCATTCCCTTTATAGTACTTACAAAACAATTTCTGCTTTTCTGATTTCTTCTCATCTTTATCTTTCTTCTTCGAATGTGCAGAATTAGCAGATTTCTGCTTACTAGTTGAAGAGCTCCATTTTCCTTTGCCCTTTTGACTAGCCAGGAGAACTTGATCTGCAACTCGCATAATGGACCTGTTCTGCTTGGACTGATCTTCCTGCAACAGAACATAGACTAACTCCTCAAATGATAAGGCATTGGGATTGCCTTTCATCATTAACCAAAGAGTAGAAGCAAAACTCTGATATGAATCACGAAGACCATTCAGAACAGTTTGCACAAGTGAGCTATCTGGTATAACATCATCAATAGAAATCAACTATTCCTTCAAGTCTTTGATCTTTGTTAAGAAACTATCCATAGAATCACCTTCATTCATGTGCTCACTCTCCAACTGTTTTCAGAGGTAAGCAACACGAGCCTCATTCCTAGCTTGGTACAATGTGGTAAGTGTATCCCAAGCATCCTTAGCTGTTTTGTAAGAGTGAATGTGAGGAATAATGGTACGTTTGATAGATAAAGCTATCAATGCATGTGCCTAGGCATCTCTGCCATCCCAGCAAATCTGCTCTATAGTAGGTGCAGCAGAAACCACAACACGAATAGGAATATGCAGAATACCATAATCTTTGACACCTTCTGCATCAGCTTCAGTACTTGCAGTTGTAACAATTGCAGGTGTGATAGGACATTTTTTGACACCCTACACAATGTTCCACAATCCTTTTGCAACCAACACATGTTGCATCATATAAGCCCATAACGAGTAGTTGGTACCATCCAACTTATCCTCAACAACCAACATACGGAATACATCACTACTTTTAGCCATGGCCGGTGACTAAAATACCTTGGTGCAAAAAATTGATTGTATCTCAAAAAGTTGAACAAAACTACCCAGATGAATTCATGAATTCTGCTAGACCTATAGCAGACTTCGAGATGCTTATACTGGCAAATAGAAGCTAGTATATACCTTTGGCACGAAAAGATAAAATAGCCCGCACAAGCACTATGATGATTCGTGCGATTCTGAGACTGCAAACAGAGGAGTGTCTGTTGATATATTTAGGTAGTGATGTGTGTGAACACACTAGGACCACCGGGGCACTTTTTTCCCTCTTTAGGAGATTTTTTTCCCCCGGCTTGTATATATGCCTATTTCCCTAATGGGCTACTTATCTTTGTACATTCTCTAGTAATACATTCAGTATTGTGTGTTGTGCTCCAAGCTTCTTCTTCTTCCTGATGCTATTCGTGTGTTTCCATAGACGTCTAACTCCAACAATTGGTATCAGAGCAGGTTTTCGCTTCATCTAGGGTGCCGTCGACACTCCTCCGATTGCAGTCTCAAAATCGCACAAATTTTGGTGAGCATACTCAGCGTGTTTTTGAGATCAAAACAACTTCACAATGTTGTGCCCAATTCATGATCTGAGCCCATTTCGGCCTCCGAATGCACTATTGCAGCACTCGTGCAGGCTATCTGATCTTTTTGTGCCAAAGGTATATACCAGTTTCTGTTCGCCAGTATAAGCGTCTTGAAGTCTGCTATAGGTCTGGAGCAATTCATCTGGGTAGCTCTGTTCAACTTTTTGAGATACAATCAATTTCTTGCATCAAGGTATTCGTCTTGAAGTCTGCTACAAGTCTATCGGAATTCGTCTCGATAGTTCTGTTCAACTTTTTGAGATACAGTCTTGACCATGGCTGAAAGCAGTGATGTATTCCGTATGTTGGCTGTTGAGGATAAGTTGGATAGTACCAACTACCCATTATGGGCTTATATGATGCAACATGTGTTGGTTGCAAAAGGATTATGGAACATTGTGGAGGATGTCGAAAAACATCCTATCACACCTACAACTATTATAACTGCAGGTATTGAAGCTGATGCAAAAGGTGTCTAAGGTGATGATATTCTGCATATTCCTGCCCGTGCTACTATTTTTGCTACACCTACTGCACAACAGATTCGTTGCGATGGTAGAGATGCCCAGGCAGATCCATTGATAGCTTTGTCTGTCAAACGTGCCATTATTCCTCACATTCGCTCTTACAGAACAGCTAAGCCAAGCTAGGAATGAGGCTCGTGTTGCTTACCTCCAAAAACAGTTGGAGAGTGAGCACATGAATGAAGGTGATTCTATGGATAGTTTCCTAATGAAGATCAGACACTTGAAGGAACAATTGATTTCTACTGATGAGGTTATATCAGATAGCTCACTTGTGCAGACCGTTCTGAATGGTCTTCCTGATTCATATCAGAGTTTTGCTTCTACTCTTCGGTTGATGATGAAAGGCAATCCGAATGCCTTATCATTTGAGCAGTTAGTCTCTGTTCTGTTGCAAGAAGATCAGTCTAGGCAGAGCAGGTCCATTATGCGAGTTGTAGATCAAGCTTTCGTGGCTAGTCAGAAGGGCAAAGGAAAATGGAGCTCTTCAACTAGTAAGCAAAAATCTGCTAATTCTGCATATTCAAAGAAGGAAGATAAAGATGAGAAGAAATCAAAAAAGCAGAAATTGTTTTGTAAGTACTGTAAAGAGAATGATCATATCATAAAGAACTATCCAAAACTAGCTGCTAAAGAGGCAAAGAAGAAAGAGGCTGGAATGGTTGTTGCAAAGGCCTCTACACCAAAAACTGAGTCTGCTAATCTTGTGCAGGAAGAAGAATGGGTGTTTACTAATGTCTGCAATTTTGACCCATCTTCTCATGAGCAGTGCATGTCTGCAGTAGACTCAGATGTTTGGTATTTTTGGCAATGGGGCGACCAAGCATATTACCTCGCAGCGCAATTTCTTCTCTTCACTCGAGCCTGCCCCTACAGGGAATACTGTTACATGCACCAACAACTCCTCTTATCCTGTTATGGGAGTTGGTAAGATCATTTTGACTACTGCTGATGGTAGTTCTTTCACTTTGTCAGATGCTTTATTTGTGCAAGGGATCAAGAAGAACATGTTATCAGTTTTTGCATTATCCAAGATTGGCTTGGTTGTGAAATTTATTAATGACAGGTGTAGAGTTCATGATATGTCAAATGGCGATGTGATTATTGCTTTTCGCATTTTATGTCGTGGGCTGTATGAGCTCCTAGACTATGAAAGATTTGTAAATGATTTGGCATGT
Source organism: Ceratopteris richardii (assembly GCA_020310875.1). Lineage (NCBI taxonomy): Eukaryota > Viridiplantae > Streptophyta > Polypodiopsida > Polypodiales > Pteridaceae > Ceratopteris > Ceratopteris richardii. The sequence goes on from MU260461.1 coordinate 99,296, forward strand.
GTAGTAAATGATTCTCAGGCTATGTCAGATGCAAAGCTTTGGCATGCATGCTTTGGTCATCTGAATTTTGCTAGTTTGCTACGCCTGTAGAAATCTGAAATGGTGTCCTCTTTGCCCAAACTTGAGGCACCTAGAAAACATAATTGTGAAGGCTATATTTTGGGTAAAATGCAGTGTTCATCCTTTCCAAAAGATGGTTCAGTTCGGGCTACTTAGAAATTGCAGCTTGTACATAGTGATGTCTATGGTCCTATGCAGACACCTTCTTTTGGGAATTATCTTTACTTCGTGACTTTCATCGATGATTTTTCCAAGCATGCATGGGTATATCCATTGAAGGCAAAGTCGGAAGTGTTCATGTGCTTCAAACAATTTTTAGTTTTGGCTGAAAATCTGTGAGCATGTAAAATGGGCACCCTCTGTTCTGATCGAGGGGGGGAATATATGTCTTCTGATTTTAATGCATTTTTGGCTCAACATGGGATAAAACACACGTGTACAGTGCCATATACATCTCAACAGAATGGAGTTGCTGAATGAAAGAACAGGTCACTCATGGAGATGGCGAGGTGTATGGTCAAGAGTTAGGCTTTACCACATAGTTTCTAGCTTGAGGCTGTCATGTATGCAACATATGTATTGAACAGCTGTCCCACTAAAGCGCCATAGTCTATCACTCCATATGAGGCTTGGCATGACCGCAAGCCATCTGTTGCTCATCTGCGTGTTTTTGGTTGTTTGGCATATGCATTAGTGTTTGAACAACATCGCAAAAAATTGGATGATAAAGTAGTAAAATGTATTTTTGTTGGGTACAGTTTTGAAAGTAAAGGCTATTGTCTGTATCATCCACAGACTAAACGCATTCAGGTTATTCGTGATGTTGTTTTTGTGGAAGATGCTATTTAGCCATTGCTTTCATGTACTAAGGAGACATCTGTTAGCTCCAAAGACATGTATGATACTTTGCTGCCTCTTTTTACAGGTGGACAGTCTAGTGTCGGTCCTAATGAGGCAACTTCTTAGCCTTTGCAAGTTTCATGTGATGATGCAGATAATTCCATTTCTGATGCAGATGTACATGATGCACTTATTGATGAGAGAGCTGATATTGAGCAGGCAAGAACTATGCCAAAATGGCTGGTGCAGACCTTGCATGACAACAAATTAGATGCACCTTTGTCATATCGTACTCGTTCAAGCTCTCATAGTGCCTCTTTTGCATCGAATTGCTATGCTATGGCTGCATCTAGTCTCTGTGATGAGAATGAGCTTGTTTCGTTTGATGAAGCAAAAAATTCAAAAAATTGGATGGCTGCTATGCAATCTGAATATGATGCTATAATGAAGAATGGTACTTGGTCTTTATGTGACTTGCCTCCTGGCAAGAAGGCCATTGGCACTAAGTGGGTATACAAGCTCAAGCATAAACCCGATGGTACAGTTGACAGGTATAAGGCTAAGCTTGTTGCAAAGGGTTATGCACAAGAAAGAGGCATTGATTTTGATGAGACCTTTGCACCTACATGCCGTACGACTACTGTTTAGAGCATCTCTGCACTTGCAGCTCATCATGGTTGCAATGTACATTAGTTGGACATTAAGACACCATTTATGAATGGTGACTTGCATGAAGAAGTGTATGTTTTTCAGCCCCATGGCTTTGTGCAGAAAGGGCATGAAAACCAGGTGTGCAGGTTAAAGAAGGCATTATATGGTTTAAAGCAAGCACCACGTGCTTGGTATGAGAAGATACTCGCCTATCTGATTGCACATGGTTTTGAGAACAGTCCAACTGAAAGCACCTTATATGTTAAGCGTGCTAATGATGTGCTTCTGATCATTGTGGTCCATGTTGATGACATGCTGCTCATGAGAAGCATATTGTTGATTTTAAGGCTGATTTGCATGAATCATTTGAGATGTCTGATTTGGGGCATTTGCATCACTATTTGGGCATTCAATTTATGCAAGTTGATGGTGGAATGGCTTTGTGTCAAACGAAATATATTGACACATTATTGCAGCATTTTGGCCTTGCAGACTGTAAGCCTATTGCCACTCCTATGGAGACAGGTTTACGATTGAGTCTTCATGATGTTGGAGATGCATTTGATGTTGTTCTCTATCAAGAGGCTGTTGGATGCTTGGTTTACTTATGCATTACTTGACGAGATATTCAGTTTGCTGTCTCACAGAGCAGGTTTATGCATTACCCAGGAGTCAAGCATTGGCAGGCAGTTAAGCACATCTTTCACTATTTGAGTGGTACTCGGCTACTTGGGTTGTTTTATCCCAAGGGGGGATCACTACCACGAGATTTGCATGCTTTTTCTAACTTTGATTGGGCTGGTTGCTATGACACTCATGTGTCCACTAGTGGCTTTTGCTTCATCATTAGGGGGAAAAATGGACCTTGCATGGGCCTTGTAAAGATCCCTAATTTTTAGGGATTAAAAAGCTTAACAAATGAGATTAAGAGGGAAAAAAACCACTAATGGTATTGTGGAATAAAATGTTCTTTGAAGAATGAGTCTATTTTGAATCCTCAAACACGAGGATCCGTAGCCTTTGGATTGTTTTGATCGATGGCTCATGTTTAGAATCCTAAAAAGCTAGAGAGAGACTATGTCAGAATTTGTGGGAGTGTGGGACAAGTTGTTGCACAATCTCTGCAGAGATTGTGGCCATTAGATCATCATGGATCTTACGACTCAACGCAAATGGGGCTGAGCTCATTTCGGAAATCACTGCCAAGCGTTGGATGAGGAAGCAGATCGGATGGTTGATATGAAAATGCACCTTCTCCTTCAAGTGGAGCCATAATAGCCATAGGATCTTGTGTAGATCCAAATGCCACAGATGCAAGCGCCGATTTTTTTCAGAATTCAAACAAATCCATCTGATTTCTGAGCTGATCCAATGGTGCAGAAGCTTTGGCACATTTTCTCATGATGGTTGAGATCTTAGCCGCTTGTTGTCAAGCCAATCCAAGGGTCCAAAATGAAAATTGCCTTGACTTTTGCTATTTCATCTCAGCCTTTTGATCTCTAAGGCAATCCAAGGGCTCTAAACCATTTTTGAGCTTCTCAAAACCGTTCTCAAAAGGAAACCCACGACTTGAAGTTGGTTTCTCCATGTTTGACCACAAAAAACAAGGGAAGCCTATGCCTAGCCTAAGTGATTAAGGGACTAGACTGTGGCCACCACCCTCCTCTCATTGGTCCATTGCTAATCACTCCTTAAGCTAAAAGGCCCATGCAGGGTTCATTTTTTCCCCTAATGTGCTTCGTAGCTCATGTATATCTTGGTTGAGCAAGAAGCGGCTTACTGTGGCCACTTCCACTTGTGAGGCTGAATATAGGGCAACTTTCATAGCGACTCTTGAGTGTGTGTGTGGCTTAGACACCTTATGGTTGATTTGGGTGTTGGTCAGACTTCTACCACCACCATCTTCACTAACAGTCAGAGCGCATTGGCAGTTGCGAGGAACCCTGTGTTCCATGCTCGCACTAAGCACATTGAGGTGCATTATCACTATGTCAAGGAGAGGTTCTCTGCTGGGGAGATCAGCTTGGCATGTGTGCCCACGCAGGAGAACATTGCAGACCTTTTCACCAAGGCTCTGCCTAGGGAGAAGTTTGAAGGTTTCCAGAAAGCTTTGGGCTTACTTCCTTTTGTGGAGTGATTTCCACATAGCTTGGCACTTCCTTATACATGAGTGCTAGCTCCTTGTTCATCGCATCACTCCGAGGGGGGATTTGTTGATATATTTAGGTAGTGATGTGTGTGAACACGCTAGTATCACTGGGGCACTTTTTTCCCTCTTTAGGAGGTTTTTTTCCCATAGCTTGTATATATGCCTATTGCCCTAATAGGCTACTTATCTTTGTACATTCTCTAGTAATACATTCAGTATTGTGTGTTGTGCTCCAAGCTTCTTCTTCTTCCTTGTGCTGTTCGCATGCTTCCATAGATGTCTAACTCCAACATTTTCGACAACACCGTAGATGAAGCAACGACCTACTCTGATACCAATTATTGGAGTTAGACATCTGTAGAAGCACGCAAACAGCACAAGGAAGAAGAAGAAGCTTGGAGCACAACACACAATACTGAATGTCTTACTAGAGTATGTACAAAGATAAGTAGCCCATTAGGGCAATAGGCGTATATACAAGCCGGGAAAAAAAAAACCTCCTAAAGAGGGAAAAAAGTGCCCCGGTGGTCCTAGTGTGTTCACACACATCACTACCTAAATATATCAACATCCAATACTCCAAAGAATACCATATTGATATCTTGTCTGCGAGTGCCAATTTTCCTTTACCTCTCTTCACATACTCATTATCTTCATCATCACTGACGATTTCTGATTCTGGATCTATCAGAGGTCCATCTATCCATTTTTTATACCAATCCATAGGCGTCATAGGTTTTGGACACTGACCTATTTCAAGCTTTCCATTAAAATGTATCGCTTCTCTTTTAGATCTTAATGGATGATCATTAGGGAAGAATCTTCAATATCGAAGATAAATATTTTTGTTGAGATTCTTACTATAGATTGATCTCAACCAATCACCATAATATGGACAAGCTTTATAACCCTTAGTAGATATTCCTGCATCATGAAAACCATAAAAATATAATAAGATTAAATCACATTTATTTGTATGCATATTGAATAAAAAAATCACATCAATACCTGAACAAACACCATATCTTGGAAAATCGTGAATAGTCCAAGCCACAATACCATGAACCGTAATATGTCTTTCATTGATGCTTTTTGATACATCAATGACATTGATACCTCTCCATAACTCTTGGAGATTGTCAATGAGAGAAGCAAGATATATAATCATATCTTTAACTTGTCTTTTTTCTGGGATTAAAAGTGAAAGCATTAAATGTTCCTTTTTAATGTTAAGATATGGTGGAAGATTGTAGTTTATGACTACCACTCGCCATGTTGACCATTTACTGGATTTCATGGAGAATGGATTAACCCCATCTAATGCAACGCTTAACTTTAGATTTTGTGGATTTTGTGCAAATTCAAGCCATGTAGAATTAATATGCTGAAAAGCAACACTATCATGAGGAATTCTGATTATTCCATCAATGCTTTTACGATCATGTCCCTATGTCAAAAGTTTTGATAATTCGGGGCTTTGAAACATATGTCTAATCCGTGGAGCCAATGGAAAATGTCTCAATACCTTTTTTGGGATTTTACCTTCTTCGTCCTTCTATCGAGGAGATTGACATTTGGGACATGTCAAAGAGTCTGCATGTTCACCTCTATATAAAATACAATCCTTAGGACATGCATGTATACATTGATAATCTATACCAAGATTGTTGATTATCTTCTTCATTTCATCATGTGAGGTAGGAAGAATATTCTGTCTTGGTAAAAACTTTTCAAATAATAACCTGTAAGTTCATAAAAAAAAGACATATTAATAAAAATAAATAAATAAATAAACATATATATATATATATATATATATGCAAATAATTTTATGTATCTGTATGCTTATGTGTATGTGTATGTGGATGTGTATATGCATGTGCATGCGTATACATATGTGTATGTGTATATGTATGTATGTGTGTATATGTGTTTTATAGGTGTATATATATGTATATATATGTATGCATATGTGTATGCATATATGTATGTGTATGTGTGTATATATGTGTATGTATGTATGTATGTATGTGTATGTATGTATGTGTGAATGTGTATGTATGTATGTATGTATGTATGTATATGTATGTATGTATATGTATGTATGCATGTGTGGCTGTGTGTCACTCTAATACAATGGCAAGTACCAATGTGAGGAGCTTCACCTCATAAATGTCAATCCATGGAGATGTGAGGACTAGTATGAAGACCGTGAGCAAGTGATGGCACAAGTGCGTGAGTGAACACACACAATCATGCACACACATACACACACACACGCACACAAGGTAAGAGTAAAGAGTGGAACAATGGAAGGACTTCGATTACAAAAGAACTCTATTACAGAAGCTCAAATTTACAACAAGCTAACCTCAAAAATGATCTCTCCATCCCTTTTTATCGTTTTTTGAGTACTTTTGGCCTTGCCCAGAACTAGTGTTTGGCCTAGTTAAAAATTAGGTTCTAGAGCTTATTTGGGGGACTCAAACGGAGTCTAAACATTATGAAAATTGGTAGGATGATACTTCTAATACTGTGCAAGCTCAAGGACTCCTTAGCTTGAACAAAATGGAGTTGTAGGAATAGAAAATGGTATTTAAAATGGTTTTTAGTGATAAAAATCACTATTTTTATAGGGATTTCTTATGAAAATTTGACATGTGCTTCTTGGAGCTCCCTACATGCTCCATGAAAATTTGATATGTGCTTCTTGGAGCTCCCTACATGCTCCTTCTTCTTGTGTGTCCACTTCATTGATGTGCTTCCATGCTTGTGTGTGACCTTGACTGTCAACACTTCCCCCCCCCCCTCTAGAGTTTGTCGTCCCTGATAGACCCTTGTTGTAGTGGTTGTTCCATGTAGTGCTTGGAGAGATAGTGTCCATCATGTATCCACAAGAGTGGCCCATCTTCCAATTATAGCTTGGGCAATTGTCTCGTTCTTCATTTTATCACTGCTACCTTTGTATGTACTTCTTCCTTGTATTCCAACTAGATGGTGTCTTTGTGAGCTTTCAAAAATTGTGGGCTACTCAAAAGAGGTTTTCAATGTTGGTTATGAGTAACTCTCATGGTGGATTGCTTCCTTGCTCTTGCTGTTGTCACCGTGATGTCCTCTAGTTCTTCCAAATATATATATATATATATATATATATATATATATATATATATATATATATATATATATATATATATATATATATATATATATATATATATATATATATATATATATATATATATATATATATATATATATATATATTTCTGTTTGTTTGTTTTCATGCCAATTACTTGTAACCCATAATGGATGATGGGTAAGTGAATGAGTGCATGGGTTGAATAAGATAAGTGCCTTGTGCATGGCCTTGTAATGTGGCCCTATGCATGCATACATGGTGAATGCCTTGGAAGAAGTATGGTGAAAGAATTTGGATCTTGAGCGAAGTGCTCAAGGGTATGTTGATGAAGAGATTTCCTACTCTATCATGGTTATCATGTTGTCGAAGTAGGCAGTTCTTACCATGGTCAAATGTCCATCGATATTCATCTCTTCGTGGTGTGCTCCATCATGGTGATTGACCATCGACTTATCTTCCATTTTTGATGGTTGTCCTTGTTGATGGTTCATGTCAGAGATGCGTTAAGCACATAGTCCTGTCCTTTCTCTTGTATTTTTTTTTTTTGGAACAGTGTCACAAAACAAGAAGAAAGATGTCAGTATCAATAAAATATTTTACATATGTCAAGTGTATCTCATGTGCCTGAGAATCTCAATCGTGTCTATGCACAACCATGTAATATGGCCTTATATTGATGCATACGTTGGAAATGCATGACCTGAATGGTGCAAAAGACAAGATTATGCCAAAGACACATGGTTGATGACATCGAGGCTTTTGATGTTACTTGTAGAATTGATGCACTCTTGGTTTGGAGGTGTCGATTGGATCTTGAAATGATGTAATCCTCCTTATAGGGATCCATTTGAGAATGGTATGTGGCCTTGTGGAGATCACTTCTAGCCCCTTCATCTTTGGATGGTTTCTAAAATTTGGTATCTAGCGTGCTTGGCTCTTTGATTTTGTGGAACCTGCTGGTATTTTTGGCTTCCAAACCCATACCCTGGAGGATTGTTTTTTGAGAAACTTCCTTTACTACAATTTGAATATAATAACACAACACATAGCACTATTGGACATGCACCATATGAGATTATGTAAGGTAAAAAGCTTCCAACTCCCATGTCTATTACTCAAACCGATATACCTATGGCTGATTCTTTTGCACAGGATCATATTTCTACACTTCATGGGGTTCATGAGAATATTCAAAAGATTCATGAATGTTACATGTGTAATGTTAATAAGAAACGAGTATCTAAACAATTTAATGAAAATAATTTTGTATGGTAACAAATAATTAAAAGATGTTTCTTTTCATATTAGTTTATTGAAACAATTTAAAGGGACATTACCACTCACTCCTATTTTAGATGATCCTTCCTTACTTGAAGAGGATATTGAAACTTTAATTCCAGAGAAAATACTTGATTATGATGTTACTACTACATGCATTGGTAAGCAATATCATTGATATTTAACTAAATATAAAGATCACTCACTTGAATAATCTCAATGGATTCATAAGACATCACTAACTCCACATCATGGTTATTTGATTTTTGCACATCATTCATAGTCACATTAAGTTCCAATTTCCTAATTCCATGCATGTCGTTTTACATGGAACATGCTTATGATTTTTTGGTGATGGGACATGTGACTGGCCATCCATGTATATTTTATTTTTATCAACTCAGGTTTGTTGCTCTTCAACTGGGACGCATGTTATACTTTATGAAATTATGGAATGTTATATAGATTTTGATGTCTTGAGGTTTTTAATGCGATTTGTGTTTTGATTTAGCAGGTGAAGACTCATGAGGCTGTGGACTTATTCAAATACTTTTGAAGATATTTAGAAGAATATTTAGAAGATAGTATTTTTAGTTATTTTTGTTGGTGCAAATCACAAGCCTACAGATTTGGCTTAGTTCATAAAGATATGAAGCTCCATGAAAACCACTGCTAGGAGAACTCTACCTTTGTACATTTGTAAAAGTCACTTACTTGACTTGAAGAGATATTTGTAATCACCTACCAAAAACTCGTGGACTTGTTAGTTAGAAAAGCATCTACTTCATTGAGGGATTATTTCCTAGATTGAAGGATTACTTTTAGAGAGAGCCAAAATTTGAATTCAAATTCAAATTTGAATGCAAGACTTATAAAAGGTGGCTTGAAAAAAGTCGCACAGAGAAGTCCTTCTCCCCGAGTTCTTCATTGTCATTTTGTATGTGTGTAAGGCTTACATCGTAGCCTACACTAGTACCCATCATAAGGCTATGATTACCAAGCCTATGATCTTTTACAACATTGTTCATTAATACTATACATCTACATTGTTCATCTATGATCTCTCTATTATAGTTATTCTTAACTGTCAACTTGTGCTACTCACATCTCAGTCATTTCTCAACCAAATTCAATGATCTATAGCTTGTTGGAATCAGCCCAATGTTATCTACATGCGGAAAATGTTTGAATCAAATCCATTCAGCCAATTTGGAGAAAAGGGCATTGAAGCACTCACTAGTCAAACTCTACAGAGGTCCTAAAGAATCGGGGATAATGATTTATTTGCTAAGTTGATTGCTCTATGTACATTGGATCATTTCAAGTGATTCCACTTGGAAACATTAGCTTGCTAAGCTAATTAGATATCTCTAAAAGGAATTTTTCCAATTCCTACTGTAGTGGTAGCACTGGCCATTATAAGCAGCAGGTGTATGATCCAAAATAGAATGTTTTCATTGAGTCTTCTATTTGGAAGTTGTCTGTTTTGATTCAATCTTTTCATACATCATTTCCAAAGTACATAGGCACTTGTATGGTGTCTTTGGAAAGCTAAGAGGGCCCACATATCAACTCTAAAAAGTCACAAAGGGTTGGTACTAAGCAGGATTTGGTTGTACCTACTCATCACTTGAAGTGTCCATCCATCTTTCCAAATAGTGGTATCAGAGCAAAGATAAGGTAAAATGGGAGATGGTTTTCCTTCTTTCATTGATAATTTAGATAGGAAAAACTATCAAGCATGGTCCTTGAGGATGAAGACATACTTGCAAGGAAGGAGCCTCTATGGATACATTTCAGGAGATGAGGAGATGCCCATATTCAGAAGCGAAGGACAACATACAAGAGAAGAACATGAAAGACGCAACACATGGTGTGCCAAGGATGCATTAGCAAAGTCGTACTTACTTAACTCAATCTTTGATTTTCTTCTTCCACATATTAGAAACTGTAAGACATCCCAAGAGACTCGGGAAACTTTTTCTTATTTCTCTTCCAACACAAGGGCCATGAAGAATCAATTGTGGATTGAGTTCACCACTCAAAGAAAGCAACCTAAGCAAGCTATCTCAGAGTATGTGACCAAAGTCAAAGATGTAGTAGATCAATTGGCAAGAATAGGGGAAGAAATTGAAGAGGAGCAGATTGTAAGGCAAGTAATCAATGGTATTAAAGCTGATGACAAATGGGAGAGCTTCACAAGTGCCATGGACTTGTACATGGACATGCATATTCCAAACCTTACCACACTCATGGTGCAACTATTCACACATGAAGCTAAGCTCAAAAATAATGGAGATTGATCAAGAGGCAATAACTCTTCTGCCCTATACACTAATAAGAATAAGTCTAAAGAGAAAGGCAAGAACAAGAAGGTAGAAGATGAAGGAACTACCTCCCAAGCCAACTATGCAGGGAGAGGCAGATCATCAAGAGGAAGGGGCAAAGGAGGTAAGCAAGGTAGGGGGAGACCTTATAACTCCTCACCATGGAATATTTATGGTTTATCAAATCATACTATAGATGAGTGTTTTAGGAACTTCAATAATCAAAGAGGTAGAGGTTATAAAAGAGGTGGATACACACCATCAAGAGGAAGATTCAATCACCACCAAGGATACAACAAGAACTACAACAACAACTACAGTAGCAACTACCAAGGAGGATACAAATCCAGAAAGGATTACAACAACTACATAGAGGAGCAAGAGGATTCTCTTCTAATTATGAACATGACATCAAAACCAGGTATAAATGATGACCATCTCTTCTACATTGACTCAGGATGCTCAAACCATGTGGCAGGCAATGTAGCTCTTCTCTCTGACCTTGAGGAACCAAAGGGTAAGCATCAGGTACAAACAGGTGATGACACCAAGCACTCAGTGATTAAACTAGGGAATGTTAAGACTTCTGATGGAAACAAGAATCTGTTGAGCAATGTTTTATATGTACTGACAATTTACCAAGAATCTGATGAGTGTTGGACAAGTTGTGGAAAAAGGGTTGTAGGTTAGATTCAATCAATATGGAGCATTTGTGGAGCATCCCAAGCATGGGTTTAAGAGAATTGCCAAAGGAGAAAAATCAGGTAGACTATTCACTTTTGAGCTTGAGGATACAAGGAACATTGCACTTTATAGTTATAAAGATAAAAAATTATCAGAGCTTGAAATTTGGCATAAAAGATTATGGCATATTGGTGAAAGAACTTTTTAAACAAATATGCAGAGATCAATGTGTGCTGGGGATACCTAATGTATCCAAGCAACACATGATTTATAAATGTGGTGCTTGTAAGTTTGGAAAGTCTCACAAGTTACCCTTCTCAAGGAAAGGCTACATGCATGAGGAATACCTAAAACTTGTTCAGAGATGTATGGGGACCAAGCAAGGATCCCTCAATTTCTAGATCAAGGTATTATGCATCTTTCATTGATGATTACAATAGGTGGTCTATGTCGTACTTTATGAAGCACAAGGATGAAGTATTTAGTTGATTTAAAAAGTATCTTGCACTTGTTGAGAATAGAACATGGAGAAATCTAAAAAGACTAAGGTTAGATGGAGGAGGTGAGTACTTCTCAAATGATTTTGATATATTCTTGCAGAAAAAAGGAATCAAGAGAGAAAATACCACAAGGTATACCCCTGAGGAGAATGGGGTAGTAGAGAGAAGAAATAGATTGATTGTTGAAACAGCTAGATCAATGTTAAATGAAAAAAAATTAACTAACTACTTGTGGGCAGAGAGTGTATCTACTGCCACTTATCTTATAAACAGGTTGCCATCCAAATATCTTGATGGGATGACCCCATATGAAGCATGGCATGGTATAGGACCTTCACCTGATCATTGCAAGATATTTGGATGTGTAGCATATGTGCATATCCCTTCTCAGATAAGAGGTAAGCTAGACCCTAAGGCAGAGAAGTGTATCTTCGTAGGGTATGATCTAAATCAGAAAGGATACAGGTTCTACAATGCTTCAAACAAAGGATTCATGGCCACTAGAGATGTTTTCTTTGATGAAAATGACTCTTGGTTTGATAGTGAATGCAAGAAAGTAAAAGTACCTTATGACTTGGAAGAGGAGTTTCCAAGCCTTACCAAGGAAGAGCCTACTCAGAATGGAGACATCAATCAGATGATGAAGACATCATTAACCTTGAAGAGTTCAAGGCATGGAAGTCCAAAGGCAAACTCAAGATGAAGAAATTGGAGGATATACCTGAATCATCCAACCAAGCAATCAGAAGATCACAAAGGGAGAGCAAAAAGCCAACCAAATATGGGTATGACACTTCCCTAGTTACTAAGCACTCTGTTTACGTTGCAAAAGATTTGTCAATTGAAGAACCAGCATCATATGAAGAGGCCAAGACCAAAACAGAATGGAAGGAAGCTATGGACAAGGAAATTGAAGAACTCAAAGAAAGTGATACTCGGGAACTAGTACCAAAGAAGGAGTATATGAAGGTAATTGGTTGTAGATGGATCTATAAGATCAATAGGAATTTTGATGGGTCAATAAGCAGGTACAAAGCTAGAATTATGGCTAAGGGTTTTGCACAAATATAAGGCATTGATTATGAAGAAACCTTCTCATCTGTGGCCAAAATGCCAACCATCAGGGTATTGGTAAGTGTGGCTACCTCAAAAAAATGGAACATGTATCAGTTGGGTGTAAAAAATGCATTTCTAAATGGCTAGATTTCAGAGGAGGTGTACATGTCACAACCTCTTTGCTATGAGGACCCAAACAAGGTAAATATGTATGTAAATTGAATAAAGCTCTTTATGGATTAAAGCAGGCACCTAGGGCATGGAACCATAGGTTAACCACATACCTTCAGGATCAAGGTTTTATCATGAGTAAAGTAGATACTTCCTTGTTCATCAAGAGAAGTAATTCAGAGGTAATATACCTATGTGTATATGTTGACGACATCATACTTAAAGGTAATGATGGTAATGGCATCAAACAGATCAAGAATCAGATGGTGAAGGAGTTCAAAATTAGTGACCTTGGATCACTAAAATATTTTCTTGGACTTGAGTTAGTCTATACTAACTCTGGAATTTACATTACTCAAAGGAAGTATATTCACTATCCAATCAAGGTAAACCTAAATTTAAGTGCTCATGAAGGTGATGTACTTGAGGACATTGCAGGTTATCAAAGCATAGGTGGAAGCTTAAACTAAGCTACCTTGACAAGGATTGACATTGCTTATGGAGTAAGTTTACTAAGTCAATTTATGCATAAGCCTAGGGCACCTCACTTGGAGGCTGCCAAAAGGATCTTGAAGTACCTTAAGGGTACTCAACATCATGGTCTATATTTCCCTTATACATCAGACTTGGACATTACGATTTATTCAGATGTAGATCGGGCAGGATGCAAAGATGATAGGAGGAGTACCTCAGGATATTTATCATTTGCAGGTGATAAGCCAATATCATGGTCTTCAAAGAAGCAACCTACTGTTGCTTTAGCTTCTAGAGAGGCAGAGTATAGAGGATTGGCCAATGCTACTCAAGAAGGCATATGGATCAGATTGTTGTATATAGAATTGGGATTACACACTACATCTCCAATGATCTTTGGGGATAATACAAGTTCACTACATCTTGCAGCTAATCCTATTTATCATGCTAGGACAAAGCATATAGAGGTCCACTATCATTATGTGAGAGAGAAGCTATTGAGCAAGGATATTCAGTTGGCATATGTATCAACTAATATGCAATGTGTAGATTTGTTAACTAAAGCATTAGATGGTACGAAACTTTGCAAGTTCAAATCAATGATTGGATTGCAGGATATTCATGAAGGTTGTAGATGAAAACCAAGCCTAAATGTTTGCTTGAGGGGGAGCTATTGGTGCAAATCACAAGCCTCCACATTTGTCTTGAAGTTCATAAAGTTCTAGGAGAACTTTACCTTTTTACATTTGTAAAAGTCACTTACTTGACTTGAAGAGAATATTTGTAATCACCTACCAAAAACTCATGGACTTGTTAGTTAGAAAAGCATCTACTTCATTGAGGGAATATTTCCTAGATTGAAGGATTACTTTTAGAGCGAGCCAAAATTTGAATTCAAATTCAAATTTGAATGCAAGACTTATAAAAGATGGCTTGAAAAAAGTCACGCAAAGAAGTCCTTCTCCCTGTGTTCTTCATTGTCATGTTGTATGTGTGTAAGGCTTAGATTTTAGCCTACTCTACTATCCATCATAAGGCTATGATTACCAAGCCTATGATCTTGTACAACATTGTTCATTAGTACTATACATCTACATTGTTCATCTATGATCTCTATGTTATAGTTATTCTTAACTGTCAACTTGTGCTACTCATATCTCAGTCATTTCTCAACCAAATTCAATGATCTATAGCTTGTTGGAATCAAGCCAAATTTATCTACATGATGACGAATCTTGAATCAAATACATTCAGCCAATTTGGAGAAAAGTGTGTCGAAGGACTCACTAGTCAAACTCTATAGAGGTCCTAAAAAATTGGGGGTAATGATTTATTTGCTAAGTTGATTGCTCTATGTACTTGAACTATCCATCCATATTTCCAAACAATGTTTTGTAAAAATAAAAGATCCTTTTAGAAAGAAAAATTTTTTGTAAAAATAGTAGATCACGATTTTGTAAATAAAGCAGATTTTTGTAAAAGCATGCTTTTCAAAGTTCCCCCTCATCTATCTTCTATTCAGGATGTAATGAGAAATACCTATAAATACATATACTCTGATAGACTCCTCCATCAGAGTATGTGGGGGAAAATTGTACTAAATTGGTGTCTAGTCTCTTGTCTCATCCTATTTTGTTTATGCTTTTGTGAGATTTTGTTTCTGTACTATCCTCTATGTACATGTGTCTGCTAGAACAAGGTCAAACAATTTGTAAGGATCATTGATGATTGGAGGTGGGCACCATGGATAAGATAGAATGATTCCATCTAGTTCCCTCTCAAGAACATCAAAGGTGTGGAATCTTGGAACCTTCAAAAAGCTATGGAACAAAGTTTTCCCTTTGTGGAAACACTTCTGGAACAAAGATACTCGCCAATGGATTAGATTTAAGGATATCAAGCTAGATGTAAGGGTGAACTACAAAGAATGGATCCTATTGCAAAGCAAATTGACTGCTTGGGATTGCTCGATGACTCGCATCCTCATTGGTTAGGACCCTCCTCCACATGAGGGTCTTAGATGGCACAATGGCAATAACATTGACGAAATTCCGAGATTCAAGAAGATTCTAGATTCCCATGTCACACTTAAGAGTAAGTGGTGCCTTCATTGGTTTGGCTCATGATGGGACTTTAAGTTCAAATACATTTGGCATCCCCTCATTGAAATAAAGAAGTCAATGCTTATGTGGCAAATTCTCCATAGGGGAATTTGGGCCAATGTAAAGGCAAGCAAAATTTGTGGGGCAACGACTACTACTTATTCCTTAGCTTGAAATGATTCTTGAAGATACCTTGCAACCAAAGTATGAAGATGGTTTGGAGATAGGAATCCAAGCTAAGCTCAACACACTACATCCTATGACCCTCTATGAAGCTATTTCTTTTGCACATGATGCTGAGAAGAAATTTCAATCCATCACCAAGTCCATTCCCTTACAACAAACGTGGTGATGACAACAACCAATCAAGCCCAATTTTCCTTTCAAGCATCCCTTCAATAGTCTTTCTTCTCCTACTTTTGAGCACCCACCTAATTTTCAATGCCCACCTACTTTTCATCACGTTCGTCAATCCAATTTCTCACTAGTACCCAAGAAAACCCGTTTACAACCTACAAAAACTCCAACCCTTCACACTACAATGATGGATGCTCAACAAAAGAGGTCTCGTATCAGTTGTTGGCATTGTCGTAAGTTTGGTCATACTAAAGCTAAATGTGGGTTCCGAATTAATGAAATGAAACCTATAGGAGCACAAGTGCACAACATGGAGGTGGTTCCTGAAGACGTTGAACCTAATTGGACTGAATAAGCATTGGAAAAGGATCTAAGTACCTTGGGTAACACAATTTCTATTCATTCTTTACTTTGCATGCAAGGTACTATTAATGGTAAAGTTGTTAATATTTTACATGATGATGGTAGATCGCATGACTTTATTTCTCATACAGTAGTGCAAGATCTTCAATTAAACCCACTTCCTTTTATGTATAAAGTTAAAGCTGCATTTCAAGGAAATAGATATAATATTACAAGTGAGGTGCATAACGTTTGGATTTGTATAGGTTCATACATATGAACGCACAATTTTTAATTGCTCCTTTGCAGTCCTATGATGTTATACTTGGTATGCCATTTCATCATCATTATAATCCATGCATTAATTATCATACACACACAATGAGTTTTAAGTTTAACAATCAAGATATTTCTTTGTCTGCCATGCATGATTTCCAACCATTTTCATTAATCAGTCATAGTCAAGTAAAATGTGCATTTAGGAAAGGCTACAATTCATGTATTGTTTTTGTCAATAACATAAATGATTTATAAATTCCTATAAGGATTGTTTTATGGCTCCTTACATTCTAAACTACCACCTTCTAGGGGATTTCTTGACCATAGTATAGACTTAATTCTTGCTAATTCTCCTCCCGATAAAGCACCTTATAGGCATGGACCTTTACATCAACAAAAAATAGCCAGTCAAGTTAAGGATTTACTCTACAAAGGACTTATAAGACCTAGTCCTTCTCCCTTTGGAGCACAGGTTCTCTTAGTAGAGAAGAAGAACAAAACTTATAGGATGTGCATTGACTATAGAGCACTCAATAAGATCACAATTAATAGTAGATATCCTATTCCTAGCTAGGATACATGATTTGCTAGATAAAGTTCATGGAGCATGTGTCTTTAGTGAAATTGATCTCAAATCTCTTTATCATGAAATAAAAATGACACAAATGGACATTTATAAGACTACCTTTATAACTCAAATTGGTCACTTTGAATTCATGGTAATGCCTTTCAGACTCACCAATGCACATGCTACATTTGCATGTATGATGAATAACATTTTTCTTGATTACAAATCTTTTGTTCGTGTTTTCTTTGATGATATGCTTGCCTATAGTGAGAATGACAATGACTTTAAAATCATTTAGCAACAGTCTTTAATTTGTTATGAAAAAACAAAATTTATGCCAATCTTATAGAGTTATTTCTTCCAAAAAGAATTAGAGTATTTAGGCCATATTGTTTCTAATCAAGGCATTCATGTAGATCCAAAGAAAATTAAAGTAATTGAAGAATGGTGTGTACCTCAATCTTTGAATGATGTCTATTCTTTTCTAGGATTAACTAGTTTTAATAGAAATTTTGTAAAAAGGTTTTTCTTATTTAGCACTCCCACTCACATTATTATCGAAGAAAAAGTTAAAATTTGCATGTGGATTAGTACAACAACAATCTTTGAGAAAATCAAATATGCACTTTCTCATGTACCTATTTGCAATTAATAGATTTTGCACAACCTTTCCACGTAGTTACAAATGCTAGTGGTTTAGGTATAGGTGTTGCATAATGCAAAATGACCATCCTATTGCATTTGAAAGTAGGAAACCTAAACCTTCTATAAAGAATTATAGTACATGTGATAAGGAACTTTTAGTCGTAGTGCATGCTTTAAAAATTTGGAAACATTACCTTATGGGTTCTGAAGTTATAATCAAAACAGAACAACAGGCTATTAAGCATTTATTAAATCAACCATTGATTTTTGATAGACACATATATTAAATGGGCTTCATTCATATAAAATTTTTAGCCTATGATTCAATATCAACCCAGCAAAGCTAATGTTGTAACTGATGCCCTTAGTCGCTTCCCATATTGTTTCAATCAATAATATTTTTGCTATTTGTATTCATTCATTTCATGATATGATTCCTACTAATGCATGTGATTTGTATTTTTTACAAACACGGAATGCTTTCAATAATTTTGCAACATTTAGTGAGGATCACTACACTTTTCATAGTGAATTATTGTATTTCCAACACAAGTTATGCATCACACAAGGTTTTAAAGAATTTCATATGAAAGAGATGCATGAACCATTGTATATGGGTCATAGGGGCATATAAAGTACTTTTTCTAAGTGTAAAGAATTTTTCTTTTGGACGAATATGGAATAGGATATTGCACAATATCTTTCCTCTTGCATTGTGTGACAACGTGTGAAATGACATCATGGTAAAGCATTTGGATTATAAATGCTGCTTCCCATACCTAATGGAACATGGGAACAAATTTCTATGGATTTTATTACTATTCTTCCTACAACTTCATCTCATAGTGGTACGATTTAGACAATTGTTGGTAGGTTTAGTAAACAAGCATATTTCATTCCTTGTAAAAAGACTCTTTTTGCACCTCAAGCTCCTAAGTTAGTTATTAAATATATTTTTCTACATGATGGTTTTCCAAAAGTTATTCTTTCAGATCGAGATGTCCATTTTTGTAATCACTTTTGGGTTGCATTATTTCAAAATTTAGGTTCCAAAATAGACTTTAGCTCTGCATTTCATCTTGAAAGTAATGGGCAAAGTGAAGCTACAAATAGTACTATTTTAGATTTATTATATTGTTATTCTTTAAATAATCCAAGTAATTGGGATGAGAAACTTCCTTTACTACAATTTTCATATAATAATGCAACACATAGCACTATTGGAGATGCACCATATGAAATTTTGTATGATAAAAAGCTTCTTACTCCCATGTCTATTACTCGAACCGATATACCTATGGTTGATTCTTTTGCACAAGATCATATTTCTACACTACATGAGGTTCATGAGAGTATTAAAAAGAGTCAGGAATGTTACATGCGTAATGTTAATAAGAAACAAGTATCTAAACAATTTAATGAAAATGATTTTGTATGGCTACAAATAATTAAGAGACATTTGAAAAGTATTTCACAACATCTTAACATTAAACTTGCACCACATTATTATGGACCTTTCGGTATTATTTAGAAAATTAATGAGAATGCTTCTAGATTAGACATACCTTCTCATTGGAATACACATAATTCTTTTCATATTCATTTATTGAAACAACTTAAAGGGACATTACCATTCGCTTCTATTTTAGATGATCCTCCTTTACTTGAAGAGGATGCTGAAATTTTAATACAGAGAAAATACTTGATTATGATTTTACTACTACACGCACTGGTGAGCAATATCATCGATATTTAGTTAAATATAAAAATCACTCACTTGATTAATACATGCAACTGGCCATCCATGTCTACTTTATTTCTATCAACTCAGGTCGTTTGGTCGTCAATTGGGAGGCATGTTATACTTTATGAAATAATGGAATGTTATACAAATTTTAATTTCTTGAGGCTTTTAATGTGATTTGTGTTTTGATTTAGCAGGTGAAGACTCATGAGTGTGTGGACTTATTCAAATTGTTTTTGAGATATTTAGAACAATATTTAGAAGATAGTATTTTAGTTATTTTTTGTAAAAATAGTAGATTGCTTTAGAAAGCGATATTTTTTGTAAAAATAGTAGATCACAATTTTGTAAATAAAGTGTATTTTTGTAAAAGCACACTTTTCAAAGCACCCTCTCATTTATCTTCTATTCAGGACATAATGAGAAATACCTATAAATACACATACTCTGATAGAGTCGTCCATCAGGGTATGTGGGGGAAGATTGTACCCAATCTGGTGTCTAGTTTCTTGTCTCTTCCTATTTTGTTTATGCTTTTGTGAGATCTATTTTTGTACTATCCTCTATGTATGTGTGTCGGCAGGATCCGAAGGTCAACAACAAGAGCTGGAAGAAGGTCAAATAATTTGTAAGGATCAGTGATGATTGGAGGTGGGCGACCGGGAGAAGAGTTAATGATTCGATCTAGTTACCTATCAATGGCATCAAAGGTGTGGAGTTTTGGAACCTCCAAAAAGCTACAAAGCTATGGAACAAAGTTTTGCGTTTGTGGAAACAATTTTGGAGCCAAGATACTTGCCTATGGATTAGATTTAAGGACATCGAGCCAGATGTGAGGGTGAACTACAAAGAATCGATCCTATTGCAAAGCAAATTCACTACTCTGGATTGCTCGAAGACTTGTCTCCTCAGTGGTTAGGACCCTCCTCCACATGAGGGTCTTAGATGGTACAATGGCAATAGCATTGACAAAATTCCGAGATTCAAGAACATTTTGGATTTGCATGTCACACTTAATAGTAAGTGGTGCCTTGATTGTTTGGGCTTGTGATGGGACTTTAAGTTCAAATCCATTTGGCATCCCCTCATTGAAATAAAAAAGTCAATGCTTATATGGCAAATTCTCCATCGGGGAATTTGGACCAATGTAAAGGCTAGAAAAATTTGTGGGGCAAGGACTACTACTTATTCATTTGCTTGAAATGATTCTTGAAGATACCTTGCAACCGAAGAATGAAGATGGTTTGGAGATTGGAATCCAAGCTAACATCAACACACTACGTCCTGCGAGCCTCTATGAAACCTTTTTTTTTGCACATGATGCTAAGAAGGAGTTTCAATCCATTACCAAGTCCATTCACTTACAACAAATGTGGCGATGACAACAACCAATCAAGCCCAATTTTCCTTTCAAGCATCCGTTCACTAGTCTTTCTTCTCCTACTTTTGAGCAACCACCTACTTTTCAATACCCACCTGCTTTTCATCACCCTCCTCAATCCAATTTCTCATCAATATCCAAGAAAACTCGTTTACAACTTACTAAAACCTCCAACCCTCCACACTACAATGATGGATGCTCAACAAAAGAGGTCTCGTATCACTTGCTATCATTGTGGAAATTTTGGCCATACTAAAGCTAAATGTAGGTTCTGAATTAATGACATGAAGCTGATTGGAGCTCAAGTACACAACATGGAGGCGATTCTTGAAGACATTCAACCTGATCGGACCAAATAAGCATTGGAAAAAGATCTTAGTACCTTGGGTAACAAAATTTCTATTCATTCTTTACTTTGCATGCAAGGTACTATTAATGGTAAAGCTATTAATATTTTACATGATCATGGTAGTTTTCATGACTTTATTCTCATACACTAGTGCAAGATTTTCAATTAAACCCACTTCCTTCTTTGTATAAATTTAAAGCTACATTTCAAGGAAATAGATATAATATTACAAGTGAGGTGCATAACCTTTGGATTTGTATAGCTTCATACATAGATGAACACACATTCTTAATTGCTCTTTTGTAGTCCTATGATGTTAAACTTGGTATGCCTTTTCATCATCATTATAATCCATGCATTGATTATCTTATACACACAATTAATTTTAAGTTTAACAATCAAGATATTTCTTTGTTTGCCATGCATGATTTCCAACCCTTTCCATTAATTAATCATACTCAAGTAAAATGTGCATTTAGGAAAGGCTATAGTTCATGTATTGTTTTTGTCAATAACATAGTTGATTATACATATACACTTCCTAATGCACATAAATGATTTATGAATTCCTATAAGGATTGTTTTATGGCTGATTTTCCTTCTAAACTACCACCTTCTAGGGGATTTCTTCACCATAGTGTGGACTTAATTCTTGCTAATTCTCCTCCCCATAAAGCACCTTATAGGCATGGACCTTTAAATCAATAAGAAATAGCCAATCAAGTTAAGGATTTACTCCAGAAAGGACTTACAAGACCTAGTCCTCCTCCCTTTGGAGTAGATCTTCTCTTAGTAGAGAAGAAGAACAAGACTTATAGGATGTGCATTGACTATAAAGCACTCAATAACATCACAATTAAAAATAGATATCCTATTCCTAGGATAGATGATTTTCTAGATAAAGTTCATGGAGCATGTGTTTTAATGAAATTGATCTTAAATGTGGATATCATCAAATACAAATGACACAAAATGACATTTATAAGCCTGCCTTTAGAACTCAAATTGGTCACTTTGAATTCATGGTAATGCCTTTTGGACTCACCAATGCACATGCTACCTTTGCACATATGATGAATAAAGGCCTATTCAAGAAATTTGGGAATTATTCAAGTCCCATTTGTATTACCTACTATGTTAACTTCTTAAGTTTGAGCCCAATCTTGATAGTCCATTTATAATACAATTATGCTTAATATCCAAGTGTCCATTTTTAATACTCCAATCAAGAGATAATAACATGTTGTAGTGTGTGAATGACTCAAAAATAAAAATATAGCGATAGAAACAATTGTCTCAAAATCATGTGTAATTCCCATTTTTCCTGAATAGACCTTAATAGCATTTGTCTTGATTACCAAGCTTTTGTTCTTGTTTTCTTTGATGATATACTTGTCTATAGTGAGAATGACAATGACCATGAAAATCATTTAAGAACAATCTTTAATTTGTTATGCAAAAACAAATTTTATGCCAAACTTGAAAAGAGTTATTTCTTCAAAAAGAATTAGAGTATTTAGGCCATATTGTTTCTAGTCAAGGCACTCATGTAGATCCAAAGAAAATGAAAGAAATTGAAGAATGGCATGTACCTCAATCTCTGAATGATGTCTGATCTTTTCTAGGATTAACTATCTTTTATAAAAAGTTTGTAAAGGTTTTTTATTTAGCACTCCCACTCACATTATTATTGAAGCAAAAGTTAAAATTTGCATGTGGATTAGCACAAGGACAATCTTTAGAAAAACTAAAACATGCACTTTCTCATGTACATGTTTTTCAATTACTAGATTGTGCACAATCTTTCCATGTAGTTACAAATGCTAGTGGTTTAGGTATAGGCGCTGTATTAATGCAAAATGACAATCCTATTGCATTTGAAAGTAGGCAACTTAAACCTTCTGAAAAGAATTACGGTACATATGATAAGGAACTTTTAGCTGTAGAGCATGCTTTAAAAAATTGAAAACATTGGCTTATGGGTTTTGAAGTTATAATCAAAACAAACCAACAGGCTATTAAGAATTTATTAAATCAACCATTGATTTCTGACAAACACAATAAGTGGCCTTCATTCATACAAAGTTTTTAGCCTATGATTCAATATCAACCCCACAAAGCTAATGTTGTAGCTGATGCCCTTAGTCACTTCCCATCCCCACAAACAAATATTGTTTTAGTCAATGATGTTTTTGTTGTACATATTCATTCATTTCATAATATGATTCCTACTTATGCATCTAATTTTTATTTTTTAAAACATGGAATGCTTTCAATAATTCTACAACATTTAGTGAGGATCACTACACTTTTCATCACAGATTCTTGTATTTCTGATACAAGTTATGCATCACACAAGGTTTTAAAGAATTTGTTATGACAGAGATGCATGAACCACCATATATGGGTCATAGGGGCATATAAAGTATTATTTCTAACTGTAAAGAATTTTTCTTTTGGCCGAATAGGGAAAAGGATATTGGACAATATGTTTCCCATTGCATTGTGTAACAACATGTGGAAGGACATCATGGTAAAGCATTTGGATTATTAATGCTGCTTCCCATACCTAATGGAACATGGGAACAAATTTCTAT
The DNA here is from genome assembly GCA_020310875.1 of Ceratopteris richardii. Taxonomy (NCBI): domain Eukaryota; kingdom Viridiplantae; phylum Streptophyta; class Polypodiopsida; order Polypodiales; family Pteridaceae; genus Ceratopteris; species Ceratopteris richardii. The sequence continues at coordinate 122,989 of MU260461.1, forward strand.
GGATTTTATTATTGTTCTTCCTACAACTTCATCTCATAATGATATGATTTAGACAATTGTTGATAGGTTTAGTAAATAAGCGTATTTCATTCCTTGTAAAAAAAACTCTTTTTGCACCTCAAGCTGCTAGGTTCTTTATAAAATATATTTTTCCACATCATGGTTTTCCTAAAGTTATTCTTTCAGATTGAGATGTTCGTTTTTGTAATCACTTTTGGGTTGCGTTATTTCAAAATTTAGGTTCGAAAATAGACTTTATCTCTGCATTTCATCCTGAAAGTAATAGGCAAAGTGAAGCTACGAATAGTACTATCTTAGATTGATTATCTTGTTATTCTTTAAATAATCCAAGTAATTGGGATGTGAAACTTCCTTCACTACAATTTGCATATAATAACACAAGACATAGCACTATTGGACATGCACCATATGAAATTGTGTATGGTAAGAAAACTTCCCACTCCCATGTCTATTACTCAAACGGATATACCTATGGCTGATTCCTTTGCACAAGATCATATTTCTACATTTCATGAGAATATTAAAAAGATTCAAGAATGTTACATGTATATTGTAAATAAGAAATGAGTATCTAAACAATTTAATGAAAATGATTTTGTATGGTTACAAATAATTAAAAGACATTTGAAAAATATTTCACAACATCCTAAGGTTAAACTTGCACCACATTATTATGGACCTTTCTGTATTAGTTAGAAAATTAATGAGAATGCTTTTAGATTAGACATACCTTTTCATTGGAATATACATAATTCTTTTCATATTAGTTTATTGAAACAATTTAAAGGGATATTACAACTCACACCTATTTTGAATGATCCTCCTTTACTTAAAGAGGATGCTGAAATTTTAAATCTAGAGAAAATACTTGATTATGATGTTACTAATACATGCACTAGTAAACAATATCATCCATATTTAGTTAATTATAAAAATCACTCACTTGAATAATTTCAATGGATTCATAAGACATCACTAATTGCACATCATGGTCATTTGATTTCTGCATATCATTCATAGTCACATTAAATTCCAGTTTTCCAATTCCATGCATGTGTTTTACATGGAACATGCTTATGATTGTTTAGTGATGGGACATGTGATTGGCCATCCATCTCTATTTTATTTTTATCAACTCGGGTCCATTGCTCATCAACTGGGAGGCATGTTATACTTTATAAAATAATGCAATGTTATATAGATTTTAATGTCTTGAGGTTTTTAATGTGATTTGTGTTTTGATTTAGCAAGTGAAGATTCGTGAGCACATGGACTTATTCAAATAGTTTTGGAGATATTTAGAAGAATATTTAGAGGATAGTATTTTAGTGATTTTTGTAAAAGTAATAGATCGCTTTAGAAAACGATATTTTTTGTAAAAATAGTAGATAATGATTTTGTAAATAAAGCAGCTTTTTGTAAAAGCATGCTTTTCAAGAACCCCCTCATGTATCTTCTATTCAGAACACAATGAGAAATACCTATAAATACACATACTCTTATAGACTCGACCATCAGAGTATGTGGGGGAAGATTGTACCCAATCTGATGTCTAGTCTCTTGTCTCTTCCTATTCTGTTTACGCTTTTGTTAGATTTTGTTTCTATACTATCCTATGGGTATGTGTGTTTGTAGGATCCAAAGGTCAACAAGAAGAGTTGGAGCAAGGTCAAACAATTCATTAGGATTAGTAATGATTGGAGGTAGGTAGACGGGATAAGATGGAATGATTGGATCTAGTTCCCTATCAAGGGCATCAAAGGTGTGGAGTCTTGGAGCCTCCAAAAAGCTAGAAAGCTATGGAACAAAGGTTTCCATTTGTGGAAAGACTTCTGGAACCAAGATACTCACCAATGGATTAGATTTAAGGACATTGAGCTAGATGTGAGACTCAACTACAAAGAATGGATCTTATTGCAAAGCAAATTCACTATTTGGGATTGCTCAAAGACTCGTTTCCTAATTGGTTAGGACCCTCCTCCACATGAGGGTCTTAGATGGAACAATGGCAATAGCATTGATAAAATTCTAAGATTCAAGAAGATTCTAGGTTCGCATGTCATGCTTAATAGTAAGTGGTGCCTTGATTGGTTGGGCTTGTGATGGGACTTTAAGTTTGAATCCATTTGACATCCCCTCATTGAAATAAAAAAGTCAATGCTATGTGGCAAATTCTACACTGGGGAATTTGGACCAATGTAAAGGCTAGCAAAATTTGTGGGCCCCTCGTGGTGCAAATGGTGCCTATGTGGCAGTGAAGACTTGGGACACCTCTTTTCTCATTCCCTAAGTCAAAGTCGGTCTGGTGGATCCTTGAAAAAATCATGCTACTACAATGACAAATCAATTGGAAACAAGCTTTGATGGGAGAAGCGATCGAGTGTTCCTCATCATTATGCAATGGGATTAGAGGTGAGACCCTCTGGGAGATCTAGAAAGAGAGGTTTCTGGCAAATTTTGGAAGCCCTCCTAAAGAATGGTGGATAGAATTGTCCTTATTCCTTTTAGGATAAAGAAGTTCCAATTGTAAGAGACCCTCGCCTTTTAGACATCATAGAGTATTTTTCCTCAAGAACAACATACACCACTTCAACCAAATAAATTAGAATATATGAAAATGAGAATAAAGTACACACAAATATCTAAAGAGCAGCTTTTATAGACTTCTCAAAAAGAAAAATTGCTTAATGGAAATGTGTACAAAGTGGAAAATAATACAATCTGAATGTAAGGCTGAATGAAAAGGGTTTTAGGGACAAAAATTAGAGAGGAGTTTGTAAGAGCTGAAAAAATATTTCTATGTGCAAAATGAAGGTATATAGTAGTAAATGAATCAGGCTGAAGGGCATGTAATCTCTTTGTATTGGAGAATCGGTTTTTTGGCATGCGTCACAAATTCATATATAAGTTTTGGAATCCATATGTAGCATTGGCCATCATAAGCTTGCAAAGAGGATCATTTTAGCAATCTAATCAACTAAAAAGTGACCTCCATCTACTCTCGCATGAACCATTTCTAATATCGACAAACATTCTCCCTTATAGTTGATTGACTTTTCCTCATTTGAATAGTTGTTTACCCATAATTACATAATCCCTGGTCTCATTTTCTAGGGCTCTTTTCCTTGCTGGACTCGCTCCTTCTAGATATGTTGGTGACCTCAAGTAATCTACAAGTTGCTTACTCCACTCCGGTGCTATAATGGAATAACATATGCATGAATGTTCCTCGGGTGTAGATTCTTGACATAGATGACAACTTGTTACATATTCATGTACATCTTTTTGCGTATTTGGACAATACACTCCTTTTTGTTTTAATTCTTGTGTGGTTCTATTACTGTTAGTGTCCATGTGAAAGGCTCAATGGACGTCATACACTTTTGTATATGTTCTTTAATAAAACACATAGTGGTCTAGCCAGACATAAACTGTAAGTTTGGCTTCTGTGTTGGTGGTCTATATACTATGTGTTTTCTACAAATTCTATAGTCTCTATGTAGAGTGCTATGTGTGGCATATAGAACTCGATTTTCCACTTCAAGGGTATCATCCTAGGGCTCTCAAGAAGAAGAATCCACTATTGTGCATCACCATTGAAATACTTCACTAGTGTCAATGCATTTTGATGCAAAAGATTTCCTCCTTTTGTGTAAGCGAAGTGAGTATCTACCCACCCACCAAAGGCTTGTGACTAAGGCAGCAACCAAGGCATAGAACTTCGCATACTTTGTCATCCAAGTCATCAAAGTCACCATTGGCGCCGTTAGCTATGCACAAGAGAGGACCTCAATGATCAAGGAAGACAAAGGTTCCTAGTACTTCCTCGGAGGTCACCCATTCCACTATTGTTCCCTTCGGAGCTCCCTTCACTTGCAATCTCTTGCCACTAAGCTACACTATTATGGTGTTTGAAGAAGGGGAAAGACTAAAGTTAACGCTACCTTGAACATGTTTTGGGCCCTCAAAGATTCATTCTTTGGTTTCAAAGCCTATTTTGAAGCATTTTTGGCATGATTCTTAGAGCTGAAGTAGATGGATGACCTCTAGAACCTAGGAATATTACCAAAAAAACCACACCATTAAGAGTACATCTTGGGGACCATGATTCCCACACATGTTTTAATGTAATATCAAATCCAATAAATCTAGTTATCATTGGAATTCCTTGGCTAAAGAAACATAATCCAGACATTGATTGGAAAAAGAATAAAGTCACTTGTCGAGATGTCTAGAAGAACTTGACATATATAGGAGCCAAAGCGTTCTTACATGCAGTAAGAAAGGAAGACACATATATGATCTATGTCGTACGAGCTAACAATTCCAAGAAAGATGATCCAGTGAAGCTATCCAATCAGTACAAAGGCTTTCAAGATGTTATTGAAAAGAAGAATGTAGATATCCTCCCAGAGTACAGACCTTATGATTTCACCATTGACCTCCAAGAGGGAGCACAATAACCCTCGAAACCAATCTATAGATAATCACCAAAGGAGCTTACAAAATTATGCAAGAACATTGATGAGAATCTAGCCAAGGGGTTTATGAGACACTCAAAGTCTCTAGTAGGAGCCCCTATTCTATTCGTAAAGAAGAAGAATGGGACTCTTGGAATGTGTGTGGACTATCATGGGTTGAGTAAAGTCACCACTCATATGAGAAGCTCTTCGGATGCCTTGGAGAAGCAAAGTTCTTAACAAAAATTGACCTTCGAGGAGCTTAGAATCTTGTGAGGATCAAAGAAGAAGACGAATAGAGGACAACATTTCAAACAAGGTATGGGCATTTTGAATATGTGGTTATGCCATTTGGTCTTACAAATGTTCCATCCCTCTTTGAGCATATCATGAATGATATATTTCGACAGTATTTAGATGGTTTTGTGGTAATATACCTCAATGATATCTTGATATTCTCCAAAAATATAGAGGATCATGAATGTCATGTAAAGATAGTCCTAGAGAAACTAAGAGAAAAAGGATTATATGCAAAATTGGAGAAGCACTCTTTCCATCAGACAGAAGTGGAATTTTTAGGATACATTGTACCGTATAAAGGAACCTTTATGGACCCTAAGAAGATCGAGACAATCCTTGATTGGTAACCACCTTCACGTGTTTGAGATGTACAATGTTGGTTCTATCAATTTTTATGGATATTCATTAGAGATTACTCCAAGATAGTGACAACCCTTATCTAGCTTATAGGAAGCATAAAATTCTTGTGGAATGAAGATGCAAAGAAAGCCTTTCAGACCTTGAAATCTTCATTCACTACTGCTCCAATTCTAGTTCTTCTTGACTGTACCAAGCCTATTTTCTTGAAGACAGATGCATCAAAATTTGCCTTGGGGGTGATCCTATCCCAACATACGGACGATGGACACCTACATTGAGTTGCATATCATCCAAGGAAATTCTCTCCTCTAGATATTAACTATGAAATCCATGATAAAGAACTTCTTACAATAGTATATGCATTTGATACTTGGCATCATGATCTAGATGGAGTAGCTCATAAAGTTAATGTATACACAGAACATAAGAATTTAGTAATTTATGACTACCCAGATCCTTTATAGAAGGCAATCTTGTGTGGTGGGGGTGGATGTTGGAGAGATTTCTCTCCCCGCCAACTTGATGAAGACTTGACAGATATTATGAGCATGAGTTTATATGCAAAAAGTCATCCAAAAGATGATGAATCTTGGATGTTGCACGTGTATTCAAAGTCAATATGTTGATTTTAAAGTCAAGTTGTGAATAAATCTTCTGTCAACTTCAAGCAAAGTTACCTTCCAAAGATGAAGAGAACAACAAGCTTTGGAACAATATATCGACTACAATGGATGGTAGAAAGTTATATTATGAAAAACCATTATCAGATGTATTTTTTTGCACTAATAATCATGCAAACTAAGTTTTCAATGGACTCACCCATATACATTCATTTATACAATCGTGATAAGTAATTGACGAACTGATCATTTTGTTATAACCTTCATTTCTCTGGTGACTTGGGATATGTGCATATTCGTCATCCGACATCACTCTGATCAGCTGATATTTGTTCTCTGACATTGTGTCGAACCTGATCCGACAACGTGAGGGGGCTTCGGAGAACGACGATGCCAATACTTGGATACTGTTGCTGATGACAAGCGGAAGATATAATTGATGATGGGTGCTCTGAAGTGTTTTCACTAAATTCTGACTCTCTCACCTTCTATGTCATACTGCTTGGATGAATTGATCAGTTGTTTCATTGATTGATAACGCTCTCTGTCCTACATATCTCAGATGATAGAGCTACCAATATTTTTGCCTTTTACTACTCATGCACTTTGAAGTTTTCTTTAGTTCAGAGGAAGACATTAATAATTGTATTATATATTGAATCTTCTGCATATGTGAGCTAACGGATAGAATTGAGCCTACTTACCTTGAGGTTTGCATATCAATACCTTAGATATTGCACTTCTAATACATGTATGAAATTTTCGCATAAGATTTTGAATGTCTTGGATGACTTCATATAAGACATGTTTAAGGTTTACCCATAATACATATTCTTGTTTTAAGCAATAGAGTATGAATTTCTTGAAAACTTAAGAAACATATGCCTTTACATGTATTGCCTTCACTTAATGTGCACTACATGTTTGAATTAATGATTGATATGCTTTGAGTTCACCTATACGATTTTCAAGGTATATACTCTCATTGAAAGGCTCTTGGATGAGATAAATTTTAATTGCCTAATGTTTATTGAAATGTCTTTCATTGTATGAAAAGTATTTCCAGAGCTCTGAACTATATGACGAGCCTTTGATTTTGAATCGATTAATTTTCAGTGAGTTTTTGAGTCTTCATTGCACTTAAGATTTCTCCAAGCACCCAGCATGCACCGTTGGATTTGGCAGTTGACTTGATCCACCAACTGAGCTCCACATCCTCTTGATAATGCAATACACGATAAAGCATACGCGATACACGATACAAGCCCTACTCGCTATACAAGCCCTCTTGGGAGTATCGATGATACACGATATGAGGCAATCATGATACTTAACCAGATGATACATGATACACATCCAAGATCGGCGCACACGATACTTGAGGTACCAGTGATGCATGATACTTAGAGTGATGAAACTCAACTGGGCAATGCACGATACTTGCATATTGCCATACAAGCTAAGAGTAAGGTATCACAGATACACAATACCTGCTAAGTATGACAACACATAGGAATTTGATATCACCATAACAAACTCAATTGGCCATGATACTTGGACTTTTCTAAGTACAAAATTTAACTTTTTTGTATCTATGTGCTCCTTGTGCTCTGCTTGTCACCCCTATGTGCTTGTAGCTAGAAAAATCTTTCACAATCTCTCTAAAGGAACCTCACGATACTCAATAGGTATTGTGTTACCCCATGTGTGTGATCAAATATAATTTTCATTTTTCCAAAGTGTAGTGCTCACCTCTAGGAGTGTTTCCTTAAGTTTTTGTTGCTAGATACTTGTTACACTCTCCATTCTAGACGATACATAATTTGTGATATTGGTCACTCTAAGCTCTCCATGATACTTGCTAAAAAAACAAAAGGCTGAGAATGTGGTGAAATTTTGCTTTTAGTCTCTGGTTGTGACCAGAGACTCAAGAAAAATAGAAAAGTATTTGTGATTTTTTTGGAGTTAATTATCTAGATTATTTTGAGTCTTTTTCTCTCCTACTTCCTTATGCTAACTCCTTCACTCTTGACCTAATCCTAAAACCTTGTCCCACTCACAACAAGTGTATGAAGTAATAAGTGGAAGAGAAATATGACTTGCCAAGCTACTGAAATCATTTCTTTATGCTCATTACCTTCACAACTCTAATTTTAACCATCACGTAGGTACCTTGATTGGAGTCGAATCCCCGAAAACAACACCAAAAATATGTGTACCTATGCTCACAATGTCTTATGGACTTGCAATGAAGGAGACAAAATCTCTGTCATCAAGCAAGTGCATATAGTGGTGGAATTGATACACTCATTAATTTATCAATCTGTTAATTTTTCGAATCAAGTGAATGAAGACATGTTCTCACATGATAGTTAATGTAGGGTTGGGACAAGTAATGCATGCAAATTAAGCTAAATCTACCTCACATGACACCTCCTATAGACTGGCATGTATAATGGTACTTGGTGCAATAGTAGATACTAATCAAGTGATTTCTCTCAACTCTGGTACCCGAATATAGTCAATGGTAGGTTTCTTTCGAAGCTCTCGAAGAGACACATCCAAAGTTTCAACTTGATCAGATCTCAATGCCTCAGGCAATGACAAAAAAATAGAGTGGTGAGAAATACCCACTCTTACTTCTATGCTTCGTGTAACAAATCTCTAAATATTCAAACACAATTCCACATAGAATAAAAGAATGTGGCACAACAAGATATAAGGAAGCAAAATAGAGTATGCACAGAACAAGAAGTGAGTGAGAGAGAGAGAGCACTTTATTATCTGTGTAGAGGCAGTCCTCATATGCATTACGAAATCTATCAAATAGCTTCAATGTGAAGCCACCACCCCCAAGCACATCTCAATCCCAATCAGAATCACAATCACAATCGCAATGTCAATCCCAATCCCAATCCCAATCTCAATCACATAAGAAGGAAAAAATTGTGATCAATGCATGATCATAATCTCTCCTTAGCTCTTAGTCTTCATCTTTGGATCTCCTCTTTTGCCACACATGAGCAATCCTGCCTTCCTAGACATGCAACCCTAGAATCTGCATGCTCCAAGATAACATCTTTTTGCATGTCTCATCAAGACTTCCAAACTGCCTATGTGTCTATGTCCAACTCAAGAATCGTACCTACAAAAATACAGGTAGTCCCTACACACACACATCAATCACCCAAAATAACCCACATACCAATGTGCATTTTCTAAATCCACGAACATGAGTAAGATGAATTAAGGCTTCTTTTTTTTTTAAGTACCTAAAAATGGCACTTTTCCAAGCCATGTAGCTCAAAAACCATGAGGAATTATCTTATGCTTGTGAGACACAAAAATATTTAGTTATTTGGTATATACAATAGTGTTAGAGATGCCTTAGGTCCAAATCCACCTTCAAATATCACCTTTGAGCTCCTGCAAAATCAAAAATTCTAGAGAGAGATGAAAAAAAGAAAAATCTCTTCATTAATATCTTCATGCAACCAAATGATACATAAAACACAAGAACTACAAAATTTTCAATCAAGTAAAATTTTTCTAATAAGAGTACTATACCTTTCTCTCATACAATACTTTTTCTAATTCCTTCATCTTTGTGCTCAAATTTAACACAAAAATTTCATTTGATAACTTTCTAGAGAGAGAATATCAAAACTTATTGCTGTAAAATTTTACAAAGATGGTCTGAATATCCCTAACATAAAATTTCATCATTACCTATACATCTTTTTCTTTTGGAAATCAATATGATATCTTACAATTCTCCCTCTCTTTGAAGAACTCTATCCTAAGAGTTGAAAAGAAGGATAATGTTCCATAAACTCATCTAAACCAAGCCATGTTGAATCTTCAATAGGATAAGCAAACCACTTAACTAAAATTTTCACTATTTCATGATTCTTAAGATGTCTAATTCTCCTATCTATTATAACTTTTGGTTCAAGCTCAAAAGTTTCATCTCCCTTCAGATTAGATTTGCCCTCCAAAATGTGATCAACATTAGGAACATATTTTTTAAGTAATCCAACATGGAAAACTGGATGAGTTTTCAAACTGTTAGATAGATCAAGTAAAAAAGGACTAGCATAATGTGGAGACAATCAGTGATCTTTTCCTAAAACTAGATTTGATTTAGAAAGGTTCACTTTCAAAAAAACCAAATCATCTATTCTAAATTCCAAGGTTCTCTCTTTGAGATCATGATATAACTTTTAATGTTTTTGTGCATCTTTAATTTCTTCTTTACCTTATTCAGCTCCAAATTCATGTTTTCAAGCATCTGTTTGGACACTTCAACCTAATTTTGCGAATTAAAAATCAAATGAGGTAGCAAACTATTATAGCCATACATTGCTTCAAAAGGTGTCATCTTAATAGACGAATGCCTTGCTCTATTATACGTATACTCAACGAGATGCAAATACTCAGCCCAATTGTTCTGCTTATCATTTACATACATACGTAACATATCCTCAAGCACTCGGTTAACCCTCTCAGTCTCACCATCAATTTTAGGATGAAATGTAATACTCATGCATAATTCTATTCGAATGGATTGAAATGTTGCTTTCCAAAAATTAGGTGTAAACCTTGCATCCCTATCACAAATTATACTTTTAGGTATATCATGTCACCTAAAATTTCTTTTATGAAAAGTTTAGCAGTATGCATAGCTTTATTAGTTTTCCTCATGGAAACAAAATGTGTCATCTTTGTAAGATGGTCCATAACAACAAAGACAGTATCATGCCCACTTCTGATCACAGGCAACTTTGTTATGAAATCCATAGAGATGGATTCCCATTTTTTATTAGGCACATCCTATTGTTGTATCATATGATGACTTCTTTTAAATTCAGCCTTAACCTGTTGATATTTCAAACATTCTTTCACATACCTCCTAGTGTCATATTTCATATGCGACCGATAATATGAAGCTTTCACTTTAGCATAAGTCCTAAAAAAAATAGGGTGTGCAAAGAAAGATGCATCATGAGAATCATGTAGAATCTTTTCTTTCAAAATAGATTTTGAAGAAATACATAAACGAGAATTACAATACAAATCATCATTTCTCAAATGAAATTTTCCTTGAAACATAGAACCTGGATTTTCATATAAAAATTTCAAGATTGTTGCATAATACAAATCTTATTTTAATTCTTCTTTAATATCCAAATCAAAGGATAGAATAAAAATTGGATTGGATAAAGGTTTACAACTCAAAGCATCAACCACGTTTGTTTTCTTTTCGTGTTAAGTATTTGATATCAAAATCAGAAACTCAATCCAAAATTGTCACTTTTGCTTTTCGTTCCTTGCTAAACATGCCCAAATACATGCTTCAAGATCCTCTCCACTTTTCTTCTCACCATCAAATTCATTTAATTTTGCTCTCTTACACACATGCTTAAGTGTAGACTTTCCTACATCATCATCTTCAAATTCATGTAGGTGTATATCTCTACGTGCATTCGATGTGCCTGCATCATTACCACCTTGATAATTGAGGTCCATGAAAGCATTTGCAATACCCTCTCTTTGTTGAATCTTTCTTTATGTATGAGTCAGCGGGGTTTCTTCATAGAGTTTTCCTATTTCTTGAATGATTAGGAAACCTTGTCATTACTTGCAAGGAATCCATCCTAGATTTAGAACAAATTCTTGCATATGCCGGCCCATCATTCATAGTTTTCGTTTCCATTCTCATTTCTGCTATAAATGGTTGCCCGAGAATTACTTCATAAGAACAATTGTCTTGTACAAAGAAATGAAATGCTTCTCAAACACCTTCTATCATAATAGGCACATGTGCATATGCACCTAGTAAAATCCCTAATCCATTATTGGTTGTTCTCATTCTCTAGCCATGTTCTTTATCAACAGGCCATGTAAATTTATCAAAGAATTTTTTTGAGATTACGTTTATCTCTGAGCCCGAGTCAATCAGGGCTGGAGCTAAACACGAATCTTCCTCATCACCAATCCGAATTTTTATCTTTGGAGTTCCTTGTGCCCAGAAGGTTGTACTAAATTGACTTTCACCTTTCATCATTTTATCGTCCGGTTGTATTGGACCTAAAAAATTCCTATTTACACTTCCACTCATAAAATCCTCTTCCTCCTCATAGTCGTTATCACTAAATGTCACTGTAGCATTCATTGCTAAAGTTTCCTCTATAACATCTTGCATATCCTCAACCTATGGCAGTGGAGATCATCCTCTTCTAATAAATCTTATAAAACTATCCTTGAGCTTGGGTTTTGCGATCAAAAACACTTGCTCAAGGGACATAGTGACTTGACTTTTTCGTAGTATATCATTAAGGATCTCTCTAGCATCATTCTTTCTCTCAAGCTTCGAGATCATAATTGCTCTTGGAGTCCTCCTTCCTTTCTTTTTTCCTTTTCCGTCACCTTGTTTCTGATCATCTTTTTGCTCATTATGAATATTTTGACTTTGATTATTATCAGTTATAGTTTTCTTCTTTTCTTCTTTAGTTGGGGTATTTTGATTTTCATGTAATTGAGTATTTTCTTCTAATGGTTTCTTTCCTTCTCTCATTAATCTTCTTTTTTCTTCCTGAGACAAGTTTGTAGTATCTTCAAATTGTACCTTTTTTTCATTATTAGTATTTCTTTTCTCATTTTCTCTAATTTGTCTTCTAATCACTCTTCTATCTCCCTCTTCTACATGATCTTGCATGTCATCTCATCTCCATTTCTCCTCAACATTGGCAATGTGAGAATATAGAGAGGCTTGGTCAATAGGAGATCTTTGCACATGATTTCGTCTCTAGCTCTCACCAGCCTCTCAATAGAACAAGGATAGGCAATTGCATTGGAAATAGTATGTATTACTAGAGAATGTACAAAGATAAGTGGCCCATTAGGGCAATAGGCGTATATTCAAGCCGGGGGAAAAAAACCTCCTAAAGAGGAAAAAAAAGTGCCCCGGTGGTCCTGGTGTGGTCACAAAAGGAATTAAGCCCAAAGCTTTGCAAAAAGCTTCAAACTTCTCCCTAGGCAGAGCCTTCGTGAAAAGGTCTGTAATGTTCTCCTCCATGGGCACATATGCCAAGTTGATCTCCCCAACAGAGAACCTCTCCCTAAGATAATGATAATGCACCTCAATGTGCTTAGTGGGAGCGTGGAACACAGGGTTCCTCACAACTGCAAATGCACTCTGACTATCAGTGAAGCTGGTGGTGGCAGAAGACTAACCAACACCCAAATCATCCATAAGGCATATGAGTCACACACACTCAACAGTCGCTCTGAAAGATGCCCTATACTCAGTCTCACAACAAGAAGTGGCCACAGTAGGTTGCTTCTTGCTCTGCCAAGATATGCATGAGCTACCAAGCATGAAGCAAAAACCACTAGTGGGCACACAAGTCTCATAGCAACCAGCCCAATCAGAGTAAAAAAAAGCATGCAAATCTAGCGGTAGTGATCCCCCCTTGGGATAAAACAAACCAAGTAGCCGGGTACCACTCAAATAACGAAAGATGTGGTTAACCGCCTACCAATGCTTGACTCATGGGCAATGTATAAACAAGCTCATCTCTGAGATAGAAAACTGAATATGTGGTCGAGTAATGCATAAGTAAATCAAGCATCCAATAGCCTACTGATAGAGAATAGCATCAAATGCATCTCCATCATCATGAAGACTCAGTCGTAAACATATTTCCATAGGAGTGGCAATAGGTTTACAGTCTTCAAGGCCAAAACACTGCAATAATGTGTCAATATATTTTGTTTAAGACAAAGCCATTCCACCATCAACATCCATAAACAGAATGCCCAAATGGTGATGCAAATGCCCCAAATAGGCAATCTCAAATGAGGCATGCAAATCAGCCTTAAAATCAGCAATATGCCTCTCATGAGGACCAGTGAGCAACATGTCATCAACATAAAACACAATGATCAGAAGTACATCATTAGCACGCTTAATATATAAGGTGCTTTCAGTTGGAATGTTCTCAAAACCATGTGCAATCAGATAGGCATCTATCTTTTCATACCAAGCATGTGGTGCTTTCTTTAAACCATATAATGCCTTCTTTAACTTTCACACCTGGTTTTCATGCCCTTTTGGCACAAAGCCATAGGGCTGAAAAACATACACTTCTTCATGCAAATCACCATTCAAACATGTTCTTTTAATGTCCAACTGATGTACATTCCAACCATGATGAGCTGCAAGTGCACAGATGTTATGAATAGTAGTCATTCGGCACGTAGGAGCAAAGGTTTCATCAAAATCAATGCCTCTTTCCTGTGCATAACCCATTGCAACAAGCCTATCCTTATACCTGTCAATTGTACCATCAAGATTACACTTCAGCTTGTATACCCACTTAGTGCCAATGGTCGTCTTGCCAGGAGGTAGGTCACATAAAGACCAAGTACCATTCTTCATTATAGAATCATATTCAGATTGCATAGCAGCCATCCAATTTTCTACATTTTTTGCTTCATCAAACAAAACAGGCTCAGTCTCATCATAGAGACTAGATGCAGCCATAGCATAGCAATCTGATGCAAAAAAGGCACTGTGAGAGCTTGAACGAGTACGATATGATAGAGGTGCATCTAATTTACTATCCCGCAAAGTCTGTGTAGCTCAAGCGTAAGCACCACCTCCTTTACTTGTCAATCCACGGAGACGTGAGGACCGGTATGAAGACCACGAGCAAGTGAAGGCACAAGTACGTGAGTGAAAGCACACAAACATGCACACACATACACACACACGCGCACAAAGTAAGATCAAAGAGAGGAACAATGGAAAGCTTAGATTGCAAAAGAGTTCTCTTACAAAAGTTCTATTCTCTAACAAGCTAACCTCAAAAATGAGCTCTCTAGCTCTTTTTATAGTTTTTTGACTAGTTTTGGCCCTGTCTAGACCTAGTGTCCGGCCTAGTTAAAAATTAGGTTCCAGGGCTTATTTGAGGGCTCAAACGAAGTCTAAAAATTATGAAAATTGGTACGATGGTACTTCTAATACTCCTCAAGCTCGAGGACTCCTCGGCTTGAACAAAATGGAGTTACTAAAAATAGATAATGGTATTTACAATGGTTTCTGATGGAGAATGTTAATCTCCAAAAGAACAACTTACTCTTGTGATTAGAGCACCTCTATAACAAGAGTAAGTCAAACACTTCACTAATTTAGAGGATCAATTGCTAACTTATCAAAATTAACAAATCTGTGAAGAAGATGATACACAGAAAAGTCTGCTGCATTGTTCATTCACATTGACCTATCAAATCTGTAAAGTTTTTTATGAAACTTTGTACGAATCATCTCCTAGAGATTGCGCAACTATTCCAAGTTGAATTACTCCAAAAGATTAAGTATAACTTGAGAAATTGATTTCACAAGTTACCTATGTCAGAAACTGTTACTCAGAACAGTCGACTTTACACCTGTAACTTTAAGGACTTGGTTCTCCTTGAATAGAACCCGTTTTACAAAATGCTTCTAGACATAAGTAGCTTATCTTTCAACTTAAAGATTAAGCCCTCACTCATGCAAAACTTTAAACTGTGCTAGGAGAAATGACCAAAACATTGACTTCGAAATCTGCGCCTGTTTTAGGAACTAGTGAACATGCTTCACATATGAATGTTCCTACACTTAATTCACTCAGCCTGATTACAATTGGAAGCTGAAACTTTGCACAGAGGTCAAGCAACTCTCAACTTAGACTTGTACAAAAGCATTCCACAATTGATCTACTGTAGAAGGAGAACACGCAGAAACATCGGGCGCAAAATTTTCCATTTACTCAGAGAAAATACAACTGAGTGATGAGAGCTAACTCAAATTCACTTTCCTCTATCTTATGACTTCTATCTCCCTCATTCTTGACATCTGACTATTGTCACATATGCTCTCATACATGCCCCGACTTTTCTCAAAGTATTTATAGATAATTTGTACATAATCTTTACTGAACAAAAGATCTAAGTCATCTATGACTATGCTAATGTACATATGTGTACACTTCTCTTGTCCTCTGAATGTAATCTTCTTCCACACTTTAGGAATTGATTCTTCCTTCATCATTTGATCTTCCAAGCCTTCAATTGGTGATTGGTATGCACCAACAGCTCCCCCTCAATCATCAATTGAGGTCTTCTCTGTCTTCTTGATACTTGCCATGTCTTTGAACCTTTGTAACTTAGGTCCATCCAAACTCTTTGTCATCATATCTGCCACCTGTTCTTTTGTTGGAGTGTACATCACTTCAATCTCTTTATCTAGTACCTTTTCCCTCAAGAAATGATACTGAATCTCTATATGCTTAGTCCTGGCATGAAAAATAGGGTTAGCTGCTAAATACAAAGAACTCATATTGTCTCCAAAAATTATTGGAATACTATGATCAGTCTCAAAACTTTTCATCAAGGTCTTCAACCATATGACTTCTTTTGCAGCTTCTACCATTCCCTTATACTCAGCTTCTGTGGATGATAAAGCAACTGTGTGTTGCTTCTTTGAACACCAAGACACTAACTTGTCTCCAACATAACATAGATATCCATGAGTAGACCTTCTATCATCTGAGTCACCTGCCCAATCTGCATCACTAAACACTTTGATTCTTGTGTCAGAAGTGAAACCATAATACAAACCTTCACTTAGGGTTCCCTTGATATATCTGAGTACCCTTTGGGCTGCAATCCAATGAGTCTTCTTTGGACAATGCATGAATTGTGACAACACACCTACTGCATATGATAGATCTGGCCTTGTCAAGGTAGCATAAATTAGACTACCTACCAAACTCTGATATTTCTTCATGTCATTGAACTCTTCACCTCCATACCTGCTTAATTTATGATTTACCTCCAATGGTGTAGTTGAGGTCCTGCAATCTTCCATGTTAAACTTAACTAGAAGATTCTTCAAGTATCTCTCTTGTGAAACATATACTCCATGTTGAGTATACACAATCTGCATTCCTAGAAAATAAGATAAGTTTCCCAAGTCACTTATCTTAAACTCCTTCTCTATTTGCTTCTTGAGTTCATTAATTCCTTGAGCATCTGTTCCTGTAACAATAATATCATCAACATAAATGCACATGTAAATATATCCATTTTCACTTGCCTTCACTAGCAAGCTACTATCTGCCTTTGATGCTTGAAAACCACATTCATTCAAGAACTTGAACAATCTGTAATTCCAAGCTCTTGGGGCTTGCTTCAACCCATATAAAGCTCTCTTGAGCTTACACACATAATCTGATCCAATTGATTCCATGAAGCCTTCTGGTTGCTCCATATATACTTCATCTGCAATATAACCATTTAGAAATGTATTTTTCACATCCAATTGTGATAATTTCCATCCCTTGCAAGTAGCAATAGCAATCAATGTCCTAATTGTAGACATCTTAGCAACAGGACTAAAGGTTTCATCATAATCTACCCCATAAGTTTGGGCATAACCTTTAACCACAAGTCTAGCCTTATATCTAGACACCTTACCATCTGCAAACCTCTTTGTTTTGTATACCCACTTGCATCCAATGACTTTCTGATTCTTTGGTCTTGGTACTAGTTCCCAAGTTTCATTTTCAAGTAGAGCATCATACTCTTCTTGCATTGCCTTCTCCCAATTCTGTTTACCTTTGGCTTCTTCATAAGTGGTTGGATCTTCTTCTGTTTTCACAATGTAAGCATAATCTCTTGTTGTTAGGAAAGATGTATCATAGCTATACCTTATAGGCTCTTTCCTTTCTCTTGTAGATCTTCTGATTTCTGCACTTCTTGAAGTTTCAGCCTCATTTGATTCTGGATCAAATCTTGGCCCTTCTTCTTCATGATCCTGCACTCTACATCTAGAGTCAACTTCATCAACAATTTCTTCACATACTTTTACCTTTGCCTTTCCTTTCCTTTGTATTTCTTCAACACCTGCATACTCATTTGGTGATCCTGTATACCACATGTTTTGCTCATCAAATGTTACATCTTTAGTAACAAGAAATTGCTTTGTGGATGGACTCCACAACCTGTAACCCATTTGTCTATCATCATATCCAATAAACACATACTTCTCTGCTTTTGGTTCTAGCTTATGTCTTAATTGTGAGGGAACATAAGCATATGCAATACATCCAAATACTTTACAATGATCAAGACTAGGCTTCTTACCCCACCATGCTTCATAAGGGGTTCCTCCATCCAAAGCTTTGCAAGGCAACCTATTCACAAGGTATGTTGCAGTGTTAATGGCCTCTGCCCATAAGTAATTTGGACAATTCTTTTCCTTCATCATGGCTCTTGCAAATTCTACAAGAGTCCTATTCCTCCTTTCTGCTACTCCATTTTGTTGAGGGGAGTACCTGCAAGTCACTTCTCTTTTGATACCTGCACTCCACAAATAATCATCAAACTCTTTTGAGAAATACTCTCCCCCTCCATCTGATCTTAACCTCTTTAGCTTTTGTCCTGTGATCCTTTCTGCATAAGCATGAAAATGTTTGAATGTCTTAAAGACTTCTGATTTATCCTTGATTACATACAAAGTAATCCACCTGGTTGCATCATCAACAAACAACACATAATATCTGGATCCATTTATGCTATAGTCCCTTGAGGGACCCCATACATCTGTATGAACCAATTCAAGCATATTTGAATACTTGTACCCTGATTTGTTATAAGAATTCTTATGTGCTTTACCTAATTGACAAGCTTCACACTTGTACACCATATGTTGCCCTTCAATGTTTGGCAATCCAAGCACCACCTGATTCTTTGACATCTCCTTTATAGCTCTCTCATTGAAATGACCTAGCCTCTTATGCCATAGGTCTAATTCAGACACCTTTTGACCTCCATAGGTAAACAATGCATGTCCCACATTACCTTGGACTTTGAGGGTAAACAATCTTCCTTCCTTTTTACCTGCAATTATGGTTCTATATCCCTGATTTGGATCTTGTACATAGACACCATCATTTGTGAATCTTACTTCATATCCTTTCTCCACAATTTGCCCTACACTTATCAAATTTTTAGGAATAGTAGGAACATAAAGTACCTTACTCAGAAGTGTACTTCCACTCTTTGTCTTCACTGATCCAATGCTCTCCACTTTATGTTTGGTATTGTCACCTGTTTGAACTGTATGTCCATTCACCCTTGCTTCCATATCAGTCATCAAGGATAGATTCCCACTCAGATGGTTGTTGCACCCTGAGTCAATATAAAACACTCTTTGATCTTCTCCCATTGATTCATGAGTTGCATTCAGGATAAGAGTCATGTCATCCTTCTGATCTGATGCATAATTGTAATAGTTATTGTTGTAGGACTGAGATTGGAAATTTCTTCCACCTCCTCTACCATATGATGTCCTACCACCTCTTCCTCTGAAATTGCCTCTTTGGTTTCTGCCTCCTCTACCTCTTTGACTATAACTCTGATTGTTGTATCCTCCACTTTGATTATTATACCAACAATCATTTGCCAAATGATTTGTTCTGCCACAAATCCAACAAGCTTTAGCATTATCTTTGTTCTTACCTCCTCTTCCTTTACCTCTGAAATTTGTCTTCCCTTTTGTGAAGTTGGCTTGATTTGAATTCCCTTCATCATCATTTGATTGCTTTCCTTTGCCATTTTTTTTCTTGTCTTTGGAGTACATAGCTTGACTTGTACTTCTATCATTGTCTCCTTTAAGATCCTGCTCAAAGGTTAGCATGTGTCCTAGCAATTGATTAAGGTCAGGAGTAAAGTGATCAAGTGACAACTCTATGGACAAGATAAAAGGCTTCCACTTCTCATCACCTCTTAAACCTGTAAGTATTTGTCTTACCAACTTTTCTTCTTCAATATCTTCATCCACTGCTCCCAAGCTATCTGCAATATCTTTCATTCTTGCCACATAATCTGAAATTGATTGTGAGCTCTTCTTCTTGAAGGTTGTGAACTCAGCCCATAGTGAGGACTTCCTTGACTTAGTTGTATTTTGGAAATGCTCTTCCAAGGCATTCCAAACATCTGTGGCACTTTCCAAACCTCTGATGTGAGGTAGAAGGTAATCATTTACAGCCATGTAGATGATACTCCTTGCTTGAGCATCCTTTCTCATCCATGTCTTCAACATTGCAAGTTCTTCCCTAGTAGGAATACTTGGATCTGCAAATTCTGGTTTTTCTTCATCTCCTGTAATAAATGCTATAAGGTCTTTGCTCATGAGGTGTGCTTCCATCCTCATGGACCATGCTGGATAGTTCTCCCTATCTAGCTTATCAATCTGCAAGCTTTCTCCCATCTTGTATCCACCTGTGTATTGAAACTTCAAGCTTTACAAACAATGTATGTACCTTTACTTCGAGTTGAACTCCTTTTGTCTTTCTTGATGTCAATTTGTCTTCTCCCCAAGCTTTGACTCCAAGCTTTCACTTCTTGATCCTTCAAGTGTTGAATCTCTTGAATCTGCAGCAGTCGGGATCTTTCTTTCTTCAAATTTGATGTCTCCTGCTCTGATACCACTGATGGAGAATGTTAATCTCCAAAAGAACAACTTACTCTTGTGATTAGAGCACCTCTATACCAAGAGTAAGTCAAACACTTCACTAATTTAGAGGATCAATTGCTAACTTATCAAAATTAACAAATCTGTGAAGAAGATGATACACAGAAAAGTCTGCTGCATTGTTCATTCACATTGACCTATCAAATCTGTAAAGTTTTTTATGAAACTTTGTACGAATCATCTCCTAGAGATTGCGCAACTATTCCAAGTTGAATTACTCCAAAAGATTAAGTATAACTTGAGAAATTGATTTCACAAGTTACCTATGTCAGAAACTGTTACTCAGAACAGTCGACTTTACACCTGTAACTTTAAGGACTTGGTTCTCCTTGAATAGAACCCGTTTTACAAAATGCTTCTAGACATAAGTAGCTTATCTTTCAACTTAAAGATTAAGCCCTCACTCATGCAAAACTTTAAACTGTGCTAGGAGAAATGACCAAAACATTGACTTCGAAATCTGCGCCTGTTTTAGGAACTAGTGAACATGCTTCACATATGAATGTTCCTACACTTAATTCACTCAGCCTGATTACAATTGGAAGCTGAAACTTTGCACAGAGGTCAAGCAACTCTCAACTTAGACTTGTACAAAAGCATTCCACAATTGATCTACTGTAGAAGGAGAACACGCAGAAACATCGGGCGCAAAATTTTCCATTTACTCAGAGAAAATACAACTGAGTGATGAGAGCTAACTCAAATTCACTTTCCTCTATCTTATGACTTCTATCTCCCTCATTCTTGACATCTGACTATTGTCACATATGCTCTCATACATGCCCCGACTTTTCTCAAAGTATTTATAGATAATTTGTACATAATCTTTACTGAACAAAAGATCTAAGTCATCTATGACTATGCTAATGTACATATGTGTACACTTCTCTTGTCCTCTGAATGTAATCTTCTTCCACACTTTAGGAATTGATTCTTCCTTCATCATTTGATCTTCCAAGCCTTCAATTGGTGATTGGTATGCACCAACAGTTTCTAGTGATGAAAATCACTATTTTTGTAGGGGATTCTTTTGAAAATTTGACATACACTTCTTGGAGCTCCCTACTTGCTCCCTTTCCTCGTGTGTCCACCTTTTGATGTGCTTCCATGCTTTGTCCTTGACTTTGAGCTTCAACACTCCCCCCCCTCTCGAGTCTGTCGTCCCTGACAGACCCTTGTTGGAAGGGCTGTTCTGTGTAGTGCTTTGAGAGGTGGTGTCCATCCGTTGTATGAGCTGGTTCCTTGGATTCCAGCAAGAATGTGTCGTTGTGAGCTTTCAAAACTGCAAGTTGCTCAGAAGAGGTTGTCAAGAGTGATTTGGAGCAACTACTGGCTTCAATTGGCTTCCGAGATATGGATGTTGTTCCCATGATGTCTGCTAGCTCTTTTAAAGATGATGTTGAGAGCATTCATGCCAACTACTCATAACCCATAATGAATGATGGGTAAGTGTGTTCGTGCCTGGGTTGAAAAAAGTATGTGCCTTGTGCACGGCCTTGTAATGTAGCCCTACGCATGCTTACTTGGAAAATGCATTGGAAGAAGTATGGTGCAAAAATTGCGGGTCTTGAGCTAAGTGCTCAAGGGTATGCTGACGAAGAGGTTTCCTAAACTATCATGGTTATGGTGTTTCCAGAGTAAAGATACTTACCATGGCGAAGGTTGATGGATGTTTGCCTCTTCGTGTTGTACACTCGGCCTTTGGGATGGAACCTTGTTGATGAATGTCCATGTTGATTGTCCACTGATGAGATCTTTTGAGTGGTGGATCCCCTCTCCTCTTTTCAAAGCAACATTTGTCACTAACAATGTGCATTTCTGAGCTTGGGCTCATGCACGTTCACTTCCCTATATTGACACTCAGAGGAATATTGGACACGTGCCGGTTTCTAAGAGATTACCATGCTGATTGACATAGACCATTCACCAGTGCTACTGTTCCATACTGGTTCAGGAAATACTGAGAATTGAATTGCTTTATATTCCTTGGCAAGCAACATCGGGTAACTACACCAAGCTGAGTTTCACATATGCTCTTTAGCTCACCATATGCAGGAGTCTTCTCCTCCAGAACTACCTTTTGCAGATATCTCCTTGGATGCTCTGGTACATGAAGTAGTTAAGCATCACTCAAGTTGCGGACCTTCAAGCTCTTCATTCCTACCATGGTAAGAGAAAATCATAGTTGTAGATGCCATGTTCATGCCAAATGCTTGTCCTCTACCAGATAAGGCAGCAATAATCTCACTGCTGGCCGAGACACACTGCGATCCAAATTGATAAATGCCTAGTAATCAACAGTTCCACCTTCAACTAAGCATGACTCATTCATGTTTCATAAGCCAAACCTGGGAACAAGCTCTCTCCCACTTCTTTTTTTTTTTTTTTTTTTTTGAGAAAAAGGATATCACAAAACAAGAACACAAAAGTTAGTATCAATAGAAATGTTCGACATATGTCACTGTGCTCTTGTGCATGGGATTCTCAAGTGTGTCTATGCACGGCCGTGTAATGTGGCCCTATATTAATGCATACTTTGGAAATGCATGACCTAAATGGTGCAAAAGACAGGGTTGTGCAAGGAGCACATGGTTGTTGCTCGTTCGAGGCTTTCGATGTTATTTGTGGAGGTTGATGCCGACCTTGGTGGAGGTATCCATTGAGTCTCGAACTGATGTAATCCTCCTTATTGGAGTCCATTTTAGAACATCATTTGGCACTGTAGAGGTCACTTCAGGCGTCTTTCTCTTTGGATGCTTTCTGAACTGTGGTATCCAGTGTGGTTGATGCTTTGGTTCGGTGGAGGCTACTTGCACTTTTGGCTTCCAAACCCATATCCTTTTTGCATGTCTTCCTACTAATGTTGAAGAGCTGATTTGATCTTCCTTTGGTCTCTGTACGTGGTTCTTACCCTTTTCTCTTTTTGGCCTCTTTGTTGAAACCTTTTGCATGTGGGAGAACAAAGGTTGTTGTGGGTGTAGGATCTTCTTAGGTACCCACATCTGTAATTGCCCTTGTTGAGCTGCAGCTAACTTCTTAGGCACCCAAACTTGTTGGATATCTTGTGATGGAGCTTGTCTGAGCTGCTTCCTTCGTCTTCTGGCCTGGTTAGTGTGCATGGATGGGATTTGTGGGGGTAAGGCTGGTGGTTGCTCTCCTTTGCGTACCCAGATCTGCTTCATGCCCGGAACCGCTTTTTTATCGAATGGTGTCTTTCTATTTGATGTAGCAGTTGTCGTGAACGGTTGTGTTTGCTTGTGTGGTGGGCTCACTACTGTGGCTACTTGAGTCTTTGGAGAAGAAGAAAGATCCACCCGCCTTCGAACCTGGTCTTCCACGATTGACTCCTTTTGCATCATAGAGCTTTTGACACATACAACATCTTCTTTCATATGATTAGTCTTGGAAGAACTAAGAGAGTGTGTGGTGCCATGATCTAGGAGCATGCAGTTCTCTAATTCTAATGTAATGCATTGTTCATGTACCCAAACTTGAAGAATTTGACTTCTTAGGTTTAAGTTAACTGCATGGTCATAGATCCAATCTTGACCCAAGACAAGTGGTTCTGTAAGGTTCTCATCTTGACATACTAGCGCTTTGACTTTCATTGGAACATCTTGAAGGTAGATGGGAAGTTCCACCTCGCCCAAACAAGGGGTTTCCACACCTCCCAATCCTATGAGATAAGCTTCTATGGGATTGATGTTCAACCCCAAGTCTTGGCAGTAGGAAAGTCTAACTGCACTACTTGCTGCACCTGAGTCAATCAATGCTTTCACCGTCCTTGCACCCTTCCCTTGTCCTATCTCTATGGTCACAAAGGGTCTTCGGTCAATGACCTGAGAAGTCGCAATGCCTGACTTTTGACACATATCCATGTGATATTTTGGGGCTTTTGAGTTGACATCTAGGCCTAATCGCCTTAACTTATTTCGCCTAATACGCTCTCTGGCCTCTACCTGTGCTTCTTCTCTCACTCTTAACTCTTCTTCTCTTCGCTTCTTAGCAGTGTTGAGTCTCATTAGCATATCCTCAGTAAGAGGTTCTTGATATAGCTTGACTCTGCAGCCACTAATATAGTTTGGCAAGATATCTCCTTCTAGAGTGGCCAACTGAATTGCACCACTAGTGGAAATTCTATTAATGATCATGGGTCCATATCCTCTTTTTTCCAACTTACGGGCATGTTGTTTTAGTGTGTATACCAACACTAGATCTCCCTCTTTCAATCCCTTATCCTTGATGTGTGCATCAAAGTATGCCTTTTGCCTCTTCTTTGCAGCGTAGATGCCTGCTGCCGCTCGTAGCCTCGTTTCACCCAAGCGTTCGAGATCAAAGATCCTAGAGGACAATTCATGCCCATTCCACTCATACTCTTGTGCTATTTTTAAGGCAGGGATTAAGAAATCTAATGGTAGCACAGCGTTCTGTCCGAAGACCATCTGAAATGGGGTGGCGTTGAGTACCGTTTTGTAGGCAACTCGATAAGCCCAAACAGCATGATGAAGTTGTTTGTCCCAATCAGAGCGTTTATTATTCACCAGTTTTGTCAATATGTTACAGAGGATCTTATTGGTACTCTCGGCTTGTCCGTTGGCTTGTGGATGATAGGGGGCGGATTTCTTATGTATCACCAAGAATTCTTGGAGAAGATTTTCAATGACTTCATTCAAGAAGTGTGTGCCTCTATCGCTCACCAACTCTATTGGTAGTCCATATCTCGTGAACACATTCTCGAATAAGAACTTAGCCGTAGTCTGAGCATCATTCTTTGTTGTGGCTTTGACTTCTACCCACTTTGTAAGGTAATCTGTGGCTACAATGATGTACTCTGCATGGGAGTTTCTAGCTGGGGGGTTAATAGGACCTATGAAGTCTATGCCCCACTTCGAAAATGCACGTCCTCCCATCATTGGCCTCAAGGGCATCTCGTCTTTTCTCACTGGATATTGTGCACGTTGGCATGTGTCACATTTCTTCACATAGGTATGTGCATCCATATGAAGAGTGGGCCACCAAAGTCCTGAGAATAGAATGGTCTTGATCACTCGGTCAGGACCAAAATGTCCACCTGCAACACCGCTGTGTGCAGTTTCTAAGACTTTCAAATAATCTGATTCGTGAACACACAGTCTTAAGTAACCATCTTTGCCTCTTCGGTATAGGTTGTCTCCTACTAGGGCATAGCCTTGAGCCTCTTGCTCCATGCTTCTTCTTCTTGCTAGACTAGCCTCTTTGGGTAATTTTCCCGATCTCATAAACTCTACCAATGGAGCACTCCAATCTGGAATTAATGACACTTGATAAAGGGTCGCATGCTCCACTGGGGGTCTCTCTCTGCACCTTGGACAATTCTTAACCCACTCATGTATTTCTTTGTCCATGCTAGGCCAATACACTCCTAAACGCTTTAGATTCTGCAATGTTCGTTGTTTAGAATAGTGATTTCCTAGCAATCCTTCATGAGCTTGCTGCAACCAACTATTATGTTCATCATCCTCGACACAACAAGCTAATACACCCTCAGTATCTTGTTTGTACATGCTTCCTGCCAATATGTGATATTTTTGTGATTTTACAATTTCTTCTTGTGATGTTTTCACATTCTTATTTGCAGGGCCGAAGGTTAGGACTGGTACCAACTTATTTGCCCATTTAGGAACAACTTCCAAATTGAACAGATAAGCATCAGGTAGTTCATCAGACACTCCTTGTGGTGACTCTCCTGAAGTAATGCGAGAAAGGTGATCTGCCCGAAGGTGGGTTCTACCTTTCTTGACAACAACTTCAAAGTCATACTCCATTAGTAAGAGGAACCATCTTACTAAGCGTCCAGTATTGCAAGGTTTATTGACCAATATAACAAAGCTTGATGATCAGTGAAAAACTTGAACTTGTTGGCCAATAAATAGTGTCTAAACTTCTTTACAGCATATACCATGCCTAACCCTTCTCGCTCGGTTGTGGTATAATTTCTTTCGGCTGGGTTCAGTTGTCTACTAGCATATGCTATGGGCAAATCTAAATTCCCTTCACTTGTGGGTTGTGCTAGCACACATCCTATGGCGTATTCCAATCAGGAGTGTTCAATATTGGTGCTGTGCACAAACGTTATCCACATGGACATGGAATGGCTTATTCCAATCAGGAGTGGTCAATATTGGTGCTGTGCACAAACGTTTCTTCAGTTCATTGAAAGAATTCTCGCATTCGTCGTTCCACTCAAAATTAGACAACAAGGCATAAAGGGGTCTAGCTATGATCGCGTACATGTGGATAAACCTACGGTAATATCCACAATGGCCCATAAAGGCTTGTACCTCTTTAACATTCCTTGGCCTTGGCAGCTCCGCTATGGCTCGTACCTTATCTTCATCTGTTGAGATTCCATTCTTAGAAACAATATGGCCTAAGATTTTACCTTGACGCACCATAAACACACACTTTTCTGGGTTTAGACACACTCGATATTCTCTACACTTGTTGAAAATTTGTCTGAGCTCAGGGATGTGAACCCTTCTTTCTTGGGAATGAGCACATAAATCTTCCACATACACTTCTAAGCTCTTTCGCAGGAACTCTTTGAAGACATGACACATGAGCCTTTGGAATGTTGCAGGTGCATTGGTGAGCCCAAATGGCATCACACGAAATGCAAAGATTCCCCACTCTGTAGCAAAAGCTGTTTTGTGTTGATCTTCTGGGGCAATGGCTACTTGATTGTAACCTGAAAATCCATCAAGGAAGCTATAAACTTCTTTGCCTGCAACACGCTCCAAAAGGTGTTCTGTGATTGGAAGTGGATAACTATCTCTAATCGTAGCGGCGTTAACTTTTTTAAGGTTAATACACACTCGCAACTTCCCGTTCTTCTTGGGTACCACAACAATGGGGGACACCCATTCGGTATGCTCAATCTCATAGATGAATCCAGCCTCAATCAATCTATCAATTTCTTCTTTGATTTTGGCTGCATAGGTATCATTATATGTGTAGGGCTTCTATTTGGTGGGCTTAGCATCAGTAGTCATGGGGATAGTATGAGAGCAAATTCTTGGATCTACCTCTTTCAAGTCTCTATAGTGCCATGCAAACACATCCCTATATTCCCTTAATAGAGCTATGAGCTCCATTTCTTCTCTTGCACTTAGGTCATCTCCTATATATGTGCATCTCTCTTCGTTCTCTTCAATGGTCACTACAATCTTCTTGGTTTTTTCTTTATTATCATATGATTCTCCTATGATGGCCTCTCTCTTAGGCATTCGTACCAAAATTTTGCGGTCGTCAACTTCATATTTCTTGAAGTTTTCTGGTACTTCAAACAATGATTCCTCCTTTTCTTGTTTCACTGCTTTTCTTTTCTTTTTCTTTTGACTACTCTCACTTCCATCCTTTGAGTTTACTGTTTTAATACTTGTGAGAGGTTCTTCTTCTTTCTGGGTGAACACTCCTATATCTTCTAGATAGTGCTGCTCTGAGTTAAAGCAACTATCCATCACAATAGACTCCAGATCATCGTCATTCTCTTCTTCTTCTATGACATCACTAGGGTCACATTCTTCTAGAAAGGGTTGACACATGAACACTGAGATATCATAACCCTCCTCATCACAATGAGGTGTCCACTGTTCCTCATTGACAGCAATGTCCATGGTGGCTAAGATTTCTGGCCAGCCATGAGGCTCAAACTCCTCATCTGGAAAGATCATCGGTGTGTAGGCTGGGTCTCTAACTGGTCTATCTCCTAGTGAAGTTCCTTCTTCCCTTGCCTTTAAACGTTTTTCCTCTTCCTTTGCGACTTTGCACATCCACAAATGAGTATCTTCATGCAGCCATGATGGATCAGGTGAACTTTCAGAATGCACAGAGATGGAATCTTCTTTCACTTTGTGGATAGAATTCCACTGTAGGGGTGGTACATCTCTGAAGGTGTAATCCTTCAAATTGACCTTGGTGGTAACCCCTAAGTGCTGTAAGTACAAGGAGTTAGTTCCCCAATCCTGTACTATTTGCAATTGTCGTAGGAAGGGTCTTCCTAGGATCATCTCATAGACATTATTTTTCTCAAAGTCACATATAGCAAATGTGTGCTCAAACTCTACACCACAAGTGGTTAGAGTGATCCCTTCTAGCAATCCTAGAGGTCTTTCAAAATGACCATCAGCCATTTGAAGCTTCATTCTAGCTGGTCTTAATGTGGGCTTGCCCCATTGCTTCCACAAGGAGGTGGTCGCAATAGCAACACCAGCACCTGAATCTATGATTGCTTTGGTTGTGTAACCTTGGTAGGTGATTGGAAGATAAGTATTACCTTCTTCACCCTCACACATGTCCCCTATTTTGTCTAGAGGTATCTCTGGTACCCTTTGCTTAGAGCCTGCTTTTGGCATATTGGACTCAAGTTCTGGGACCTGATCCTTCACATGATTCCATAACTCAGGTTTTGCTTTGAGCAACTCTTCTACAGTGAGATGACACTGAACCTTAGTGTTCTTCACGACATCCGTGTTCCTTGGAACCACTGAGTCTTCATTTCTTACTAGTATTGTGGGAGCTCTAATCTGGAGTGATTCAGATTCCCATGGGCCTGGAAATTGAGGCAGTTCTTCTAAGGTATTAGATTCAAAATCTAATCTTTCGTCTTCTTGTTCTGCTTCATCTTCATAAATAGATGGAATGTCTTGGGGAAATTGATCATGAAGATCATCAATCTCAGGAATAGGAGGGGAATTACCCTTCTCCTTGGCCCATTTCTCCTCTTGTATTTCCCGCAAGAACTCTTGAGAGTACTGTTGAATAGAAGGAGGTATTCCAGCATCCGTGGAATTAGGAACATAAGCTCCCCTTGGTGGTGAGCTTCCTCTTTCAATAACTGGTTGAGCCTGTGGAGGTAGAGAAACTTGTGGTTTGTTTACCAACTGCTCTAATCATTCTAGTAAGCCCTGGAAATGCAAATCCGATTTGATAGAGTTTGTCTGATTGAACTTTTGACTAGTCTCAAGTATGGCTTGAGCTTGTTCTACCATTCTCATGCACATTTTCATCCGTTCAATCTCTAAATCTGCTCTAGGGTAACTCTTGTCTAGGTTTGCCGCTGTAGGCCCTTCTTGAAGTCGAGCCTGGTAGGCCTTGAACATCATGTCCAAGCCTTCTGGGGTTGGATCTGCAAGAACAGACCCTGATTGCGGTCTATTTACAATGGGTGGTGGGGTGGGATGAGGTGGAGTGGATGGAGTTTCGGCATGCGAGGGGCTTTGAGATGCAATGTCTTCTATTTTTGTTTTCGCTTCTTTTAAACTTTCTTCTAGTTCCGATAACTTTTTATTCCACTTGCGATTGGCCTTCTCTCTGGTATCCTTCCATGTTCTTGTTTTCCTCTTACTAGGCTCTCTTGATTCACTCGACTCTGATTGTTCTGTTGGTTTATCCTGCTGTAAGGCTTGTGCTCTAGTGACCGCTTGTATAGGAGCCACATTGTTACTACTTGAACTTGGATCTGCCACTAAGCCTACCACATTAATGGGTGTAATTTTGGGTGCACAGGAGGGGTTTCTTGGACAATCTCTGGGGAGATGGTCTTTGCCACAATCAGGACAAAAAGCCTGTATTGTGATAGCCTATCCTTGACTCGGAGATGGTGGGTGGGGACAGTCACGAATGTAATGGTCTCCATGACATCTGAAACAAGATCCCCTAGGGGCTTGTGGTCTCATTTGTCTCAACTGGGGCCTAGGGTTAGGAGTTGTGTACATGACATTGGAGTATTCTGGCTCCCAATTTTGCTCCATAGGTGGTGCTTCATATTGATACGAGTGAATCTCACTATGTTCAGGTGACTCTGTGTAATATGCATGTGGACTACCTTCATGGGAGTAGTCTGAACTATGAGCATGAGAATCATTATCTGGTATCCATGGGGTTAGTGGCACCAATGCTCTATTTGGATTTTCGTGTCCCACCGCATATTTGACTGGAATCACGTTGACTGGAGCTGGTGGTTGGTTTCCCAAGACAGGTTGTGGCCTGTATGGTACCTGATATTGCTGTTGTGGTCTATAATATGGCTGTTGGTATTGGTTCTGATACCTACCTTGTGGGTAAGGGTGCTGATAATTCTGTCTAACAGCCTGCCTATTGTAGGGACAATCTTGAGCCGTGTGGTTTGTGTATTTTCTCTCAATAGTGCAATATGGAGCATTCCTTTCTCTAATGTTTTGGTTTTGCATTAGACATACATTAGCCATGTGGTCGCCCCCACAAGTATAACACCGATTCACAGGAGTGACTCTCTGTGTTTGTTTATTTTGGACTCCCAGCTTCTTGGCAACTTGCTCAGCTATCTCTTCTATTTCCGTGGAGATTTTTGAAGCATGACTAGTAGAACTATCTGAATCCTTGTAGAGTTTGGACAATCCTAACTCCTCACCCAAGTTATCTTCTATGTCTATGCACGTCCGCACACACTCTTCTATGGATCTAGGATCTTTCAAGTACACATATGATCTTAACTTGGTGCTCAGTAAGCCATCTAAGAACAAAGCCACTTGTTTGGCCGGAGTGGGTAACTCTAGAGCAGGGCATCTTTCTAGATACTGTCTGAATCTTCTACCTGCTAGTCGCACTGTTTCTTGGGGAGTCTGCTTGAAGCTGTGGATCAAGGATGATGTGTTATGCCTGATACCACTCTTGGAAAATTCTACAATGAATTCGTCTAGCAGTTGACCTATATCGTGATAGCTGCTTCTACTCAATGGTTGAAACCAAGCTAAGGTAGTGCCCTTAAGGGTCAAACCAAATGCCTCGTACTGGGTGAAACAGTCCTCAATTTGTTCGGCTCTCAGCACTTGTTTGTACTCGGCCACATGATCATAAGGATCCCCTGTCCCATCGAAATAGTTCTTCATTGCCTTGATCACTTGAATGGGTCTAAGGGTTCTTGGGTACTCTCGGGGTCTAGGCAATGGAAAATCCTGTTCATCTCTTTGTTGCCTATGTGCTTGATGTCTCTCTCTTTCAGGTCTTTCATTTTCAAATCCTGCTCTATTCCTGCCCACGGTGTGTGCAAAACTTACCTCAGGTCTCTCTCTAGTTCTTCCTCTCTGGGCTTCATGAGCGTGGGATGATCCTACTCCTTGGAGGCCATGGGAAACATTGGATCTTGGTGGGGGGAAAATCAATTCATTCTTCCAAGTATATGCATGTCTATCATGTTCTGTTACCAAGAAAATTTTCTCTGATGTGTTATCAAGGTAGACAACCTTTCTTGGTATCTCTGGATCCTTGAACTCGTAGATGATGACTATGCCCAATTGGCTAGGTTGTTCTGGCTTGAATCTCCAAAAGGCTTCCTCTGTTTCTCTATTCAAAAATAGTTCTATGCTTTTGTTGTCTTGAGGGATCTAGTCTGGAGTGATCACTCGGGTCAAAACTGACTTGCCTCTAGGAGTCTGGGGTCCTTGTCCTATATTTCCTTGTTCTAGGTCTCCTATCTCATTCTCATGAATGATATTTCCAAACTCATCGGTCCTATCTGGTTGGTTGGTAACCACATACATGGTTCCTTCCTTATCAATGTATGAACCCTCTTCGAACTTGACCAACGGGTGTTCAAGTCCAAAGGATTGATCTGGATTTTTGAGTTGGACCACTGATCGCCTCAGACCATCCTCATAGATGCGAGCACCTAATTGGTTGGTCCAAATATATTCCAACTGTGTCTTATAGGGACCTTCCGGTGTTTGTAGATGGGCAGTCCCTGAGCCACCTGCAGGTTTTCCCATGCTAAAAGACATTTCTGAATCACTTGTGTCTGAACTTAGTAAAAGATCACCACTTAGTTGTTGTGTCCAAGACTTGGATGTATGGTTGACACTAGCCTCAGAAGATCTAATGCTTTGTTTATCCTTGCCTAAGTGTCTACCAGATCTCAGGTTCATAAGCTTTAGTCAAGAGTCCAAATTTTCCCTTTGGTATGGTTCAAAATTCTTTGGAGCCCCCTTGGTTCCCTAGTCCCACCTGAGGGTCAACTTCAAATTATCCTATCTCAAAATCAACGCGTTATTCTTGAAAAAAACAGTTGAGGTTGTGTAGGATTTGAAACGAGCTTTCCAACAAGCTATAGAGCTCAAAAAATGGACTTTGGATGAAAAAGTTATGCCAATTCAGGCTCCTGGGGGTCAAAACAGGCAAACAGGGCCTTTGGAGAAAATCGCGATTTTGTGAACTTTCAGAGAATCGCGATTTTGTGAACTCAGAAAATCGCGATGTTGAGCACAAAATCGTGTTTTTGAAAATCGCGATTTTGAGCAGAAAATTGTGATTTGAAAATCGCGATGTTGATCACAAAATCATGTTTCTGAAAATCGCGATTTTGATCACAAAATCGTGTTTCTGAAAATCGTGATGTTGATCACAAAATCGTGTTTTAGAGAATCGCGATTTTGACTCAGAGAATCGTGATTCACAAAATCGTGTTTTTGACTGAAAATCGTGTTTTCACAGAATCGCCTTTTTCACAAAATCGTGTTTTTGGCATGAAAATCGTGATTTTGTCATAGAGAATCGTGTTTTTCTCAAAATCGTATTTTTCGCTGAAAATCGTGATTTGTGAGAATCGCGATTTTGAGCAGAAAGTCGTGTTTTTCACAAAATCGTGTTTTTGCTGAAAATCGTGATTGGTGAGAATCGCGATTTTGAGCAGAGAATCGTGTTTTTCTCAAAATCGTATTTTTCGCTGAAAATCGTGATTTGTGAGAATCGCGATTTTGAGCAGAAAGTCGTGTTTTTCACAAAATCGTGTTTTTGCTAAAAATCGTGATTGGTGAGAATCGCGATTTTGAGCAGAGAATCGTGTTTTTTGAAAATCGCGATTTTGAGCAAAGAATCGTGTTTTTTTTGAGAAAAAACACAGAATCGCGATTCTTTTCAACCAACTTTTAGGCGGGAAAACTGAAAATCGTGATTTTTCAAAAAATTTTGAATTTTCACAGAATTGCGATTTTCATCACAGAATCGTGTTTTTTGGCGGGAAATTCAAATTTTTGAGCGCCGGCTATGGCGAGCTCCGTATGAGCAGAACATCATGAAAAAAACACAGCGCTTGCTCTCCCTTGCTTCTCCTAACTCCTTCCCACACAATAATGCATGAAAAACGGTATGAAGATGGTGAAAATGCACTAAAAAACAAGAATTTTCTATGAAGAAGAAGATGGAAGAAGGTGGAGATGATGATGATGATGAAGATGAAGAGGAAAAAACAGAAAATGAACTGAAATGACAGTTTTTTTACCTTCTAACGTCGCAAATCTACGATCTTACCATCACAACGCTCGTCCTCGAAGCTCTCTTCCCGGCAACGGCGCCAAAATTTGGTGTAGCTCAAGCGTAAGCACCACCTCCTTTACTTGTCAATCCGCGGAGACGTGAGGACCGGTATGAAGACCACGAGCAAGTGAAGGCACAAGTACGTGAGTGAAAGCACACAAACATGCACACACATACACACACACGCGCACAAAGTAAGATCAAAGAGAGGAACAATGGAAAGCTTAGATTGCAAAAGAGTTCTCTTACAAAAGTTCTATTCTCTAACAAGCTAACCTCAAAAATGAGCTCTCTAGCTCTTTTTATAGTTTTTTGACTAGTTTTGGCCCTGTCCAGACCTAGTGTCCGGCCTAGTTAAAAATTAGGTTCCAGGGCGTATTTGAGGGCTCAAACGAAGTCTAAAAATTATGAAAATTGGTACGATGGTACTTCTAATACTCCTCAAGCTCGAGGACTCCTCGGCTTGAACAAAATGGAGTTACTAAAAATAGATAATGGTATTTACAATGGTTTCTAGTGATGAAAATCATTATTTTTGTAGGGGATTCTTTTGAAAATTTGACATACACTTCTTGGAGCTCCCTACTTGCTCCCTTTCCTCGTGTGTCCACCTTTTGATGTGCTTCCATGCTTTGTCCTTGACTTTGAGCTTCAACAGTCTCCACCAGCCATTTTAGCATAGTTTTTATTTGCTCAATATCAGCTCTCTCATCAACAAGTGCATCATGTAAATCTGCATCAGAAATGGAATGATCTGCATCATTGCATGAAACCTGCAAAGGCTGAGAAGTTGCCTCATTCGGACTAGCACTAGACTGTCCACCTGTAAAAACAGGTAGCGAAGTATCATACATGTCTTTGGAGCTAACAGATGTCTCCTTAGTACATGAAAGCAATGGCTGAATAGCATCTTCCACAAAAACAAGATCACGGCTAACCAAAATGCATTTAGTCTGTGGATAAAACAAATGATAGCCTTTACTTTTAGAATTGTACCCAACAAAAATACATTTTACTACATTATCATCCAATTTTTTGTGATGTTGTTCAGGCACTAATGCATATGCCAGATAACCAAAAACATGCAGATGTGCAACAGATGGCTTCTGATTATGCCAAGCCTCATATGGAGTGATAGACTACAGTGCTTTAGTGGGACACATGTTAAGTACATATGCTCCTTACATGACAGCCTCAAGCCAGAAACTATGTGGTAAAGGCTCACTCTTGACCATACACCTCGCCATCTCCATGACCGACCTGTTCTTTCGTTCAACAACTCCATTTTGTTGAGGTGTATACAGCATTGTACACTAGTATTTTATCCCACGTTCAACCAAAAATCCATTAAAATCAGAAGACATATATTCCCCCCCTCGATCAGAACAGAGGGTGCCCATTTTACATGCTGACAGATTCTCAGCCAAAACCAAAAACTATTTGAAGCACATGAACACTTCAGACTTTGCCTTCAATGGATATACCCATGCATGCCTAGAAATTTCATCGATGAAAGTCATGAAGTAAAGATAATTTCCAAAAGAAGGTGTCTGTCTACATAGGACCACAGACATCACTATGTACAAGCTACAATTTTTGAGTAGCCTGAAGTAAACCATCTTTTGGAAAGTAGGAACATTGAATTTTGCCCAAAATACAGCCTTCACAAACATGTTTTCCGGGTGCCTCAAGTTTGGGCAAAGAGGACATCATTTCAGACTTCTGTAAGCATAGCAAAATAGCAAAACTCAGATGTCCAAAGTGTGCATGCCAAAGCTTTGCATCTGACATAGCCTGAGAATCATGTACTGCACATGCCAAATCATTTACAGATCTTTCATAGTAAATGAGCTTATACAACCCACGACATAAAATGCTAGAAGCAATAATCACGTTGCCATTTGATAGATCATGAACTGTACATCTATCATCAACAAATTTCACAACCAAGCCAATCTTGGCTAATGCAAAAATTGATAATAGGTTTTCGTTGATCCCTGACACAAACAAGCATCTAACAAAGTAAGAGAACTACCATCAGCAGTAGTCAAAATGATCTTACCAACTCCCATAACAGGATAAGAGGAGTTGTTGGTGCATGTAACAATATTCCCTGTAGGGCCAGACTCGAATGAAGAGAAGAAACTGTGATGCCAGGTAATATGTTTGGTCACCCCACTGTCAAAGTACCAAGCCTCTGAGTCTAGTGAAAACATGCAAAGCTCATGAGAAGATGGGTCAAAACTGCAAACAGTAGTAAACACCCATTCTTCTTCCTACACAAGATTAGCAGACTCTATTTTTGGTGTAGAGGCTTTTGTAACAACCATTTGTTAAAAGTGTTGTCTTCCATCATGGCACTTTTAAGTTCTTCGGGTTCTTGGGAGTGGTAGGGGTCTGATAACTCAAAGGCCCTGTGTCTTAATTTTCCCAATTAACTTATTCAGATAACAGTACGTTAATGTTCAAGGCTCTGATTAATACAGATTACTGTCAAAACTCTGGTTAGACTTTAACAATACGTAACACCGAAATATTCATTACTGTCGCACAGACTTAGTATCCATACTTAACCTTACTATGTTAATCATAAATTAATGTAATTAAACAAAGGTAAGAATGACAATACTCAGATTTCACGAATACTACACTATGGCGACTCCATAGAACGCAATCTTCCAGACAGACAGTCTGGCGATATTGTTCGTCGTTGCCGAAGTGTCACCGCAATGTCTTTTCATTGATTGATAAACAGATACATCACTTCACTACGACCTTTCGGTTTGTGCGGTATAAGGAAAATATAAATTTACAATATGCCAATCCGGCGGCTTACACTGGCACGCACGGTGGACTTGAACCTGCAACAGAAACAAAATTTAGGGATTGGCATTTGCGTTCTGGAGTTCTACATTAGTGTGCTTTTCTAAATTCGCCATCTCCTATCCTCTCTGCACGACTTCATCAAGCTGTACTCGCGTTTCTTCCAATAAATTCCCAAGTGCCATGCGAGCATCTTCTTTATCTTGTACTAACTGTTTTAACTGTATAATCTCTGCATCACGAGCATTTAACAAATCATTTTTGGTATTTAACTCAGCCAACGCAGCATCTCTTTGGGCAATCAAAGAGTCCTGTCCAACAATCTGTGCTTGAAGCTGTTGAATCTGTACGTGCAAGGCATGATTTTCGGCTTTCACTGCATCTACTTCTTCCTGTAATGGGATAATATCAGCTTCTAATACATCGACTTTGTGTTGTAAGTCTTGACGGATACTATCAGTTGCCATCTTCAATTGTATTGGTAGTTGTTGCAAAAATTGAATCAACATACGACCCATCGATTCCAATTCAGTAAACATTGGGATCGGAGGAAGAAGAGGAGGAAGTGGCAGGGCTGACGAGGCTGATAATAGGCGAGGGGAAGGTGGTGGAGAATAATTAGGTGAAGAAGATGAAGTAGCAGGTTCTTCAGGGACAATAGGTGCCACAGGTACAATGGGGTCGAACGGAGCCATTGGTGGAGGAGTGGGTATAATAGTGTTGGACACCAACACGATTCCGGTAGTCTGTTGCGTAGTCGCTTCAGTTCGGTCAATTACAACATCGACCAAAGTAATTACTTCATTGATAATCTCAGCAACAATGACTTGCACATCATCTTGGGTCTGCTGCTGAGATTCCTCCTTAGAAGAAATTGCTTCAGATCATGCTGTAGTGGACGCACTTTGTTCTTGTTGCTGATTCGGAGAAGCAGGACCAGAAGACTCCATGTGAATTGAAGTGGCGGTGTCGTGGAAGACCTCGT
The DNA here is from genome assembly GCA_020310875.1 of Ceratopteris richardii. NCBI lineage: Eukaryota > Viridiplantae > Streptophyta > Polypodiopsida > Polypodiales > Pteridaceae > Ceratopteris > Ceratopteris richardii. Next base: position 160,468 of record MU260461.1, read on the forward strand.
CCTCATGTCCGACGGTGGAGGCTTGTACTTGACTCTCAGAGGGGCTTATTCATCTGCATTTCCGGTGGAGAAGTTGGAAGAGATCTTCATCATCATCTTCTGTATCTTTGAGCACTTGGGCAGATTCTTCATGGAACAAGATTGGAGCTTTTGGCGGGAGTTGTGCGGCTTGAATGGTTGGGAACAGAAAGGTAAGGATATGTGGTAGACGCGAACACGGGAGATCACCCTTATTAACGTGTTTAATAACCGTAATGCATTCACGGTGAATGCGCCAGAAATAGAACGAGGTGAAATTAACAGGCTCACGAGAAGCCATGTCAATCATCAATAAAATGGGCGTGAAATCCCGTAAGTACGTTTTTGTAAATTAAGGATAGCAACTAGAAATTATAAGGCGGTACATTCAGGGTCAGGGCGACACAAAATGGTGCTCATTCGATGAGTGCCATGGGAATAATTCGACCATGGTAGCCATAGAAAGGAGAGGACCATTCTCCCGTCCTTCCATAGGGAGGCGGAAGGCTGCAGCAAACGATGCCAGGGTGATAACGACACGTGACGGCAAACAAAGAATAGGCCAACTTTGCTCCGTAGCAGGTGTGGCAAGAATGGCAGCAATAATCTACACATAATAAGGGTGAGACTCCACTCAATGCCAAGGAAATTCAACGAAGTTCAACAGGCCACGGATACGTAAGAACTCACTCACATCCTGAGGGAGTCCAGCACGGAAGGTAGCAAAATTGGCTAAAGCTTCCATGATGCGCACGTGAAATCACAAGAACACGAATACACAACAAACACAGGAAACACAACGCACAGAACACACAGACACAATAGCGATTAACAGGGAAAAGAAGAGGATTAAGTAGACACTCGACAATGGGAAGCGATCGAAAACCCTTAATCATCGCGCGGTGTTGAGATGATAACCTTCATAATTACGGCGTGCATGCATGTGCAGAATCAATAACACAAGGCGGCGATTAATCATGTTGAGGTATCAAAACGAGGAGTTTTACGGTCTTTATTCAACCAACACGTGGAAATAAAAAGAAAGTAAGTGACACACGGAAAAAATGAAGAACACGTCAGCGATGATCAGGCGCTTGGTGATACGGCCGCAACTTTGAACCATTGATCACTTTAGGAAGAGGAACTCCGGTCAAGGTAGTCAATCGAAAAGTAGCTGGTCCCACTTGTTCACTAATCCGATAAGGACAAAACCACCGTAATTTAAATTTCCCAGCAGCACGATTTGCCTTAGCATTGTAAAATAGCACAAGTTGGTCCATCGTAAAAACTGGAGACTTGAGAAACCGATCATGGGTATGGGCTTGCTGCAACTGCACTTCTTGAAGAACCAACAAACTTTCCCAACGATGTTCATCCAAAGCTCTGAGTGCATCCAACCGAAATGGCAAAGAGTCTTCGGGTAACAATTTTTGAGTTATGGCCACGCGTAAGCTGGGCACTACAATTTCCATTGGCACGATTGCTTCAAACCCATAAGCAAGCTTGAAAGGAGTCATTCCGGTTGCAACTTTGTATGTAGTCCGGTATGCCCATAAGACTGCAGGTAGTAACTGATCCCATCTTTCTGGTGATTCCACGATCAATTTGCGAAGCATACTCAACAGCGTCTTGTTGGTGTTTTCCGCCAATCCATTGGCACGAGGATAGTATGGTGAACTGAATTTATGTAGAATTTGAAAAGTGTACGTTAGTACTCGCATTAAATTGTTAGCAAAATGTGTTCCTTGATCGGTCACAAGTTCTAGAGGTAAGCCATAACATGGGAAGACGTCCTTCATCAAGCATTTTGCCACCAAAACAGTTATGGCGGACCGTAAGGCCTAAGCTTCCGCCCACCTGGTTGCGCAATTTGTATAGGTCAGTATATAGCGATTGTTGCTGAGGGTCGCTGGTGGTGTTATTGGCCCAATAAAATCAAGACCCCACTTCTGAAAAGGTTCCAAAGGTAATACAGGTTGTAGAGGAAAGAAGTGGCACTGTAATGGTTGTCCAGATTGCTGACAAGTGTCACACTGCTGCACAAACTGAGTCACATCTTTGTACATAGTAGGCCACCAAAGCCCACTTTGTAGAATTTTTCGGTGAGTAAGATCTGCTTAAAATGTCCACCGGAGGGTATGAAATGTGCCATAGCAATACCGAAGTTTACTTCATGTGGTGGAATACAGCGAAGCAAGACACCAGTATGATCCATATAGTACAACTATCCTACAATCAACCAGAATCTACAACTATAAACTGCAATTTTCCGCTGCATAGCAGGAGGAGTTTGAGGGGGAAGACATCCGTCAGTAAGGAAAGTTATTAACTGATCATAGTAGGTAGGTGGCACAAGAGGTTCTGCAGATTCGTCACGAGCTGTTGCAGTAACGTAAATTGCTGGTGTGGTGTCATCAATGCCCACCAGAGCTTCACCGGAATCCAACCGAGAGAGAAAATCTACTAATGCATGTGCGGTGCTGGGTCGATAAATCACTTCATAGTCGAACTCCTGTAGTACTAAAACCCAATGAGCCAAGCGACCACCTAAATGTTGCTGTCGGACCAGATATACAAGTGCGGCATGATCCACATGAAAGGTGAATTTTCGGCCTAGCAAATAATGCCGGAATTTCTTCATAGAGTACAACAATCCGAGACATTCTCTCTCGGTCATGGAATAGTTCCTTTCAGCAAGATCTAGTCGACGATTTGCATAATAGACAGGCCGGAACCATTTATCAGTTTGCTACATTAAAACGCTTCCAACTGCTATATCTGAGGCATCGACGAAGATGTGGAATGTCGTTCCCAATTTGGGGTTGCAAAATTGGGGCCTAAGTCAATAATCCTTTTAAACGATCAAAGGAAGCTTGGCATTCTTGAGTCCATTCAAACTGTCGTGGAGTACTAGTCATTAGCCGATTAAGTGGTGTTGCCAAATGGGCTAACCATCGCAAATGGCGACCATGCCACCGAATCTGTCCCAGGAATCGCATAACTAAATTACATGACTCTACAAGCATAAACACCCCAATTCGTAATAAAAGCTGTTTTGGGTATGTCCTGTTCTGCCATTCGCACCTGGTTATAACCACTATAACCATTGAGAAATGAATACATCTCATGTTCGGCCACCCTGTCTAGCATTGTGTCAAGAAAGGGGAGAGGAAATGGGTCAGGCACCGTGGCCGCATTCAATTTCCGGTAATCCACACAGATTCGGAGCTGTTTATTTTTCTTTGGAACGATCACAATCGGAGAGATCCATTCAGTGTGTTTGATTGGTATGATGAATCCTACCTTCAATAACCGATCAAGTTCTGCTTTGACCTGTGCTGCATAGTTGGGGTTCATTCGGTAACTGGATTGTTTAATTGGCTTCGCTTCCGACTTAAGCACGACTCGATGTTGATAGATCCACGGATCAAGACCCTTCATATCGCGATAGTCCCAGACAAAAACATCAAAAAACTCACGCAGGAGCCAGATCAAATCTTCTTGAAATGCCTCGGACAATCCTGCCTTAATCTTAACAGGATGCGGGTTAGCCTCATCTCCCAAATTATAGGTTACTAACTCGTCTTCCGGGACATAGAATTGTCGAGGTTTCACTGATACGGCTGACTGTAAAAGGTGATGTAGAGTGGCTCCATCCATAGCAACATTATCATCTGCATCCGCCTCTCCGGTCACGTGAACAACTGTACATACTATCGGACTCCAGTTGTCCGCTACAAATTGAAGTCGACAGTACCTAAGGAGATCAGATCTTTATTGTTCCTCAGAAACGCCTTTTCTTCATCGTCAGATAAGCCATCCAACATGTGGACCGGCTCCGCTACATATGGTCTGGCATGAAGCTCGTAGGGTTGAATGGCATCCAGTTTAACAACATATTTACAGTGATTATCTTTGAAAGTCAATTCTTGCGCGGACCAATCCTGTATAACTTTGGCTTGTTTCAACCATGGTTGACCGAAAAAGGAGATTATAGTCAAGACTGGATTTTGGTAGTTCTAAGACTACAAAAGTCATTTTGAACGTGGTACCCTGTAAAGTAATCGGGATATTTCGGACTAGCCCCACCGGATGAACTCGGGATTGATCTGCCATTCTGACAAAGAATTGGACGGGCTTGATTTGGGTCCACCCTAACTTCTTGCAGAGGGCTGCATTTGCTATGTTCACACCAAAACCGCCATCAATTAGCACTTGCATAATCTTGTGATTTTTATGCCAGACAGTGATTAAGGGGACAGAATGATCAACTGTAGAATCAGTTTCCGGTTGGATTGTTGCGGTCGCCGAAGTACTCGGAGATCTAGGACTAACCTGTTGCTGAAACTACTGCCTAACTCCGGGCACCAAGGTGAGTAGCTGTCCCAAAGGGAGTGTAATTGAAGCCTTAGAGATAATATCCCATACCTGATCTGGTTGAATTGTACTCTTCACCGATTCTGGTGATGATTCTCCTGTTACTGGGGTACAGTCTTGTTCATGCACTCTCGCCTTTGGCAGGGGAACCTATGTCACCGGAATTGGATCGGGGAACACGGTAGGCTCTTTGGCAATCCATTGACTAGCTTTGGTATACATTCGCTGTTGTTCACGGATGCCAGGTTCAAACACCTCGGCTGTGGGTTGCAAATGCTTACCGGATCTTGTCTAGACCACTGCTGCTTGCGATTCCACCAGTGAAATATAGACCATGTTGGTCATCGGGTTTTGACGCTCTTTCTTTCTTTTGTCATATTCAGCTGCATCCTTGCAGAATCTCCGGATGTGGCCAAGCTCATCGCAATAATGATATTGAGGTGGTGGCAAGGAAGTACCTTCCGTTGCTGTTCCTGTCTGCCATCGATTTGTATTAAAATTATTATTCCGCTGTCCCCGGTAATTTCTTTATCCTTGCGACTGATTGTTTCGCATCTGCGATGGCACGTAGTGGGTTGCTGGCTGCCCCGGTTCTTGTATAATGGCATTTACAGCTGCTCGCCCTTGCACTTTGGCATTATACGCACAATTTTTGATTGAGTGTCCGGTGATATTACAGATGGCGCAATACATCTGATTAAGGGCACAGGTAGCACTGGTATGCCCTGGATTTTTGCACTTGGTGCAATACATCTGTCTAGCCAGATCATCTATAACATGCTTACTGGCTTTCAGCCATTCCAAGTCTTCAGTGAATCCTCAAACCTTATGCTCTAGCTGTAGGGCCATCGCAATAACAGCATCCAGTGTCATAGCTCCCACATAGCGGATGATCATAATTTGTCGTAGCTGTGGGGTCAAACTGTTAATGAACCACTGGTTTATAACATCATCCGGTAGGTTAGCATGTGTCGGAGGTAGTTGTCTTAGATGGGTTCTAAACAACGTTGCATATTCCTGAACAGTCTGGTGCGGCTTCTGCCTATTGTTCTGCAAGTAATCGAAGATTTCGGCAAGATTTTTCTTCAACCGGAACTGCTGTAAAAATGCATCTCTTACCGCCTCATAACAAAATGGTTGAAATCATACTTTGTTAACCACCTCGCTGCTTCATTGACTAATGTTGACTGAAACATGATGGCCTTGTATGCTAGATCGGGTGGATGATTTAGCACAGCATAGCTTATTTTAAAGGTGCGTACATGTGCATCAGGGTCGTCACCTGGAAATCCACCGAACTTTGTGTAAGTAACCCCTTGTTGGCAGCAGTCAGGGAACCGAAGGAGCCACAAGACGAAGAGAGTCAGAGCGAAGGGACAGCACAAGCAGACATGGCAGTCAAAGAAGATCTGGCAAGTAGGCGAATAATTTTCTTCATGAAGAAGCAACTACGAGCATTCACGCAGATCTAGCACTAAGGCAACCTTTAATTTTTCAAAACCCTTACACCAATTAAAAGTGATTCTCATCACTAACAACCCCTGTAAATACCATGTTCACCTTTTTGTGGCTCCATTTTGTGCAAGCTGAGGAGTCCTCGAGCTTGAGGAGCCTTAGAAGTAGTTGCTTACCAATTTTCGTATTTTTTAGATCTCATTTGAGCCCTAAAATAAGCCCTGGAACCTAATTTTTAACTAGGCCGGACACTAGGTCTGGACAGGGCCAAAGCTAGTCAAAAACTATAAAAGGAGCTAGAGAGCTCATTTTTGAGGTTAGCTTGTAATTGAAACGAGCTTGTAAGAGCTTTTTGAAACGTAATCTAAGAACTCCATTGCTTCTCACTCTTTGTCTTGCTGTGTGTGCGCGTGTGTGTGTATGTGTGTGCATGTTTGTGTGCTTCTCACTCACGCACTTGTGCCTCCACTTGCTCGAGGTCTTCATACCATCCTCACGTCTTCCCGGATTGACATTAAAGGAGGTGCTACTCATCACTGAGCTACACCAAATTTTGGCGCCGTTGCTGGGGATCGAGCTTTGAGGACGAGCGTGTGATGGTAAGACGTAGATTGGAGACGTTGGCATTGTAGGTAATTTCTTTACTTTTCCTATTTTTCTCTTTCTTACCTTACCACCATCATCACCATCTTCCACCTCCATTTCCATCATCGCGAAAATTTCTGTTTTTTTATTATATCACCATCTCCACCTCATTTCCCTCATTTCACTTGTGAGAGAGAGCGAGAGAGCGAAATTGTGTGTGCTGTTTTTGCATGTTTCTTGAGCTGTCTTGTAGGTACAGGCCGCATCATCGTCCACAGCACTTTGTGCAGGTACGGAATTCGAAGTAACTGTCTGTGTGTCGCCGACCTCTGTCAATCGCGACCGACAAAAAAAATGCTCAAAGTGCCAAACAAAGTGCAAAACCATGATCTACAGGCCTAGAGCTTCCCAAAAATGTGTTTAGTTTTTTGAAATTCCTCAGATTTCTATCAATCACGATCGCTCTGTCAATCGCGACCGACAAACCACGACGGACAGACCTGTCAATCGCGATCGACCAGTCAATTGTGATCGACAGCCCATGACGGCTCTGTCAATCACGACCGACAGAGTCAACGACCGATTGACCACGACCGATGGACCATACGCGTGACACGTGTCAATCGCGATCGAATCATCAATCGCGATCGACTCATCAATCGCGACCGACAGCCCACGACGGCTTTGTCAATCGCGACCGACACAGTCAACGACTGTTTGACCACGACGGACAGACCCTCGCGACCGACCTGTCAATCGCGATCGACGCATCAATCGCGATCGACAGAGTCAACGACTGTTTGACCACGATTGACTGAATTTTCGGCCACGTGTCAATCGCGACTGACCAGTCAATCGCGACTGACAGCCACGACGGACCTGTCAATCGTGATCGACACGTCGATCGTGACTGACCTGTCAATCGCGACCGACAGACTTTGCGAACATGTTAGAAGGGCAAATTAGGTCAAATTTTTAAGGCAAAAATAATGGTCTAAATTTTGGCCAAGTGTGGGACAAACACTAGGGGGTAGTATTGCATTACGAGGGCACGACCCAAGTAACCCGAGAATTCCTGTTTGCCTGTTAACCTAGTTTAATCCTGTTTTAGCCCCAAAACCCTGAATTGGCATAACTTCCTCATACGAAATCCGTTTGCTGTGATTTCTGTTTTGTTGGAAAGCTCGCGGAGAGTACAACAAAAACATTGACTGGTTACGGTTAAATTGAGATCAGGAATATTAGATAGGGTATTTTCAAGTTGACCATACTCAGGGGGAACAAAATTCAGGGATCTCTAGAGTTGTGTCCAAAAAATCATAGTGCAAATTGGTGAAGTGTTACATGAATGAAAGTGATTGGTTCTGTCTTTTGAATTTAAGTCTTGAGCTAACAGTGGGCCTTTTACAGGTCCTTTGAGAGCAGCGAAGGGTACGCAAAGCAAGAGTAAGTGCAGGCTTGGGAACACGCGTCCTGGGCACACCAGGGCAACAACACAAGGAAAGGAACTCAAGGTTGGAAAACCCGCGACACCCTCTGTCAATTCTTAGTTTAGGCTAAGTGCGGGTAGTGTTAGAAGTAATTCCAGGCAACGATAGGCACGAGATAAATCAAAGACTATCTAAGAAATCAAGTTCAAGTCAAGAGATGACCTGTATGTGTGAACGACAACCTTAAAGGAAAAGAACCTAACGTAAAACGACCAAACTAAAGTGCGGAATTAAACTTAAGTATTCCTAACGACGTGATATCAGACAAGAGTATAAACACGATAATCAACATAAAAAGGGAATTAAGTAATTGATACAAAGGACTCAGAAACGTGGTTATACCTGGGACAAACTGGGTTAATCAGTTAGGCATATGAACCTTAGATCAGGACGACACCTAGTAAGAGATAGACAAAGCCTTAGGTCTTCAGAGGCTAGTGTCAATCATACTACGAGGTCTTGGGCCCAGCAGTTGAGTCACCACTCGCATTACCCTAACTCTGATACCAGTGAATCAGAGATGTCTCAAGGCATGGACAGACCTACGGGAAGTTCAGGAGTGCCATACTTGCACAGGGTAGAAGGCCCATACAAAACGCAGTTGGAATACCTTAGGACCAACCGATTAGGTGCCAGCATCTATGAGGACGGCCTAGGAAGATCTGTGGTACAGATTAAGAATCTTGATCAATCCATTGGACTAGAGCGCCCAGCTGTCAAGTTTGAAAACGGAGCATACTTGGACAAAGAAGGAACCATATACGTAGTCACCAGTCACCCAGATAGGACGGACGAATTTGGAAATGTGATCCCAGAAGTAGACTTAGGTGACCTGGAGCAAGGAAACATGGGTACAGAACCTAGAACCCCTCGAGGCAAATCGGTTCTCACTAGGATTATAACACCGGAGTGGATTCCCCAGGATAATAAGAGCATAGATTTGCTCCTCAATCGAGAAACTGACGAAGCCTTCTGGAGGTATAAATCGGATCAGCCAACTGATATAGGAACAATCATGATCTATGAGTTTAAGGATCTTGATAGCCCAGGCAGAGTGACCTACCTAGATCACGCCTCAGAGAGGATCTTTGTGGTTACAAAAAATGATAGGCATGCTTACACTTGGAAGGGTGAATTCGTTTTCCCCCAACCAAGATCGAACGTGTCCTTTGGTCACCCAGGAGCTGGAACCTCCCACGCTCACGGAACTCAAAGAGACAGACATAGAGAAAGGCCGGAGGTGAGCTTTACCAACCCAGTGGGCAGAGAAAGAACAAGGATGGAAACAAATAGAGTAGAACCTGAGATACTTAGAGCTCACAGGAATCAAAGAAATGCGGATGAGTTCCCTCTACCACGACCTAGAGAGCACACAAGGACTTTGAGACCGACTCAGCTAGTTAAGTCCATGAAGAATTACTTCGATGGCACTGGAGATCCATACGATCATGTGGCTGAGTTTAGGCAAGTCCTGAGAGCTGAACAAGTGGAGGATCTATTCACGCAGTACAATGCCTTTGGTCTGACCCTTAGGAACACTGCCCTGACATGGTTTCAGCCACTAAATGAGAGGCAGTTCAGGAGCATAGACCAACTCCTAGAGGCTTTCATTATTGAATTCTCTAAGAGTGGCATAAGACATAATACCTCCTCACTGATTCACAGCTTCAAGCAAACCCCTCAAGAAACCGTGAGACTTGCAGGAAGAAGATTTAGGCAATACTTAGAAAGATGCCCTGTTTCGGAGCTACCCACACCAGCTAAGCAAGTGGCTTTATTCCTGGATGGATTGCTAAGTACAAAATTGAGATCTTATGTGTACTTGAAGGACCTTAGAACTATAGAAGAGTGTGTGCGCATGTGCATTGACATCGAGGATAACCTAGGGGAGGAGTTAGAGCTTTCCAAGATATACAAAGATTCAGATAGTGCCTCTAACATCTCTTCCACGCAATCCACATCAATTGAGGAACTTGCAGAGAAAGTAGCTCAGAAATTAGGTGTCACTAACAAATAAATCCCAAGGTTTGCCCCTATGAAAAGGTGCTATACTTGTGGGGGCGACCACATGGCGAATGTATGTCCCATTATGGCCCAAACCCAAGTTAATCCTAGTAGCCAGTACTGCACTATAGAACGAAGGTACACCAATCACACCGTGCAAGATTGCCCCTACAATAAGCAAACCGTTAGGCAGACGTACCCACAGCCATACCCTCAACAAGGAAGATACCAGAACTAGTACCCACCTCAGCAGTATGCTAGGCCTCAACAAACCTACCAACCCTATCAAAACCAACAAAGGCCTTAGCCTGTGCTAGCACAACAACCCCCAGTTCCAGCTAATGTGATTCCGGTAAAGTATGCTGTTGCAGAAGAAAACCTGAATAGAGCTATAGTCCCTGTAACACCACTGCTTTCCGAAAGTGACCCCAGTGACCATAGCTTTGATTCTACACATGTCGATAGCCCCCATGCTTACTACATGCAATCTCTTGAACATGGTGAGTCTTACTATAGCGAAGAGCCAAATGAACCTAGTTGGGAGTCTGATTACTCAAACATCATGTATACAAACCCCAATCCTAAGCCTCAACCTAGGCAGATAAGACCCCCATTCCCTAGAGGACCATGCTACAGATGTCAGGGAGATCACCTCATTCGTGATTGTCCCTTACCTCCACCTACACAACCCCAGTCAGTGACAATTCAGGGCTTTTGCCAAGAATGTGGAAAGGAGCATCTCTTACGAGATTGCCCTAAGAATCCTAATAATATGCCAAAAATCACTCCTATTAACGTTATTGGGTTGGTGGTAGACTCAACAGGAAGTGTGACATCCACCGCACCAGTACAGGTAGTGACTAGAGCTCAGGCATTGCAGCAGAACCAAGGGGTAAACCAGGATAAGAACCCAGAGGCTAGTGAAACCGAGAGCATGACAAAGAAAAGGACTAGAGCGTGGAAAGATAGTCGAGAAAGAATGAAAAGACAATGGGCCAAAAAGATGAGTGAACTTGAGGAAAGCATAAGAGAAACCAAAGCCAAGATAACTGAACTCACATCTCAAACTCCCTCTCACACTACCCCACCACCACCATTCCCATCGCCATCCGACCCGCCACCTTCCAACCCACCTCATACGATTCCACCACCCCCTAGAGTAGGATCAGTATTAGCTGATCCCACTCCTGAAGACATAGACATGATGCTTAAAGCATATCATGCCAGAATCCAAGAAGGGCCAAATGTCACGGATCATGACAAGTGTTACCCTAGAGCTGACCTAAAGATAGAAAGGACCAAGCTTTGCGCGAAAATGGTCGCATTGGCTCAGACTATGTTTGAAGCCAGTCGCCTTTTCAATTACTCGGGCTCAGCCAAGACGCAATTACACTTGGATGGACTTCTAGAGAAGTTAGAGGGCATAATTGCAAGATCTGCCAAGGAAGAAGAAAATCAAGAAAGAGATAACGCAAGCAAAAACATGACCCATTCCCCACCGAAAGCTTATGTGCCCAATTCCACTGAACCAGACAACCCCCCCTCCCTAAAAAGAATAGAGAAGCTGATTGCCCAATCAGAAAAGGAACCAGCCTCTCAACACAAGGGCAAGGCAAGTGAAAGAGTAAGCATTCCTGCTCAGGAAGCCTATGTGCCTAACTCTACGGAGCCAGACACATCATCTTCTATGAATCGGTTCACACCAGAATTCCTACGCGAGATTCAAGAAGACAAATGGGCTAAAGAAAGTGAAGTCCCTCCTCCCATTGAACTTGTGGATGATGCACATGACCAATTCCCACAAGACATCCCATCCATTTATGGAGAGCAGGAGAGTACCCAATCTCAAGAAAGATTAGACTTCGAGTCTAATTCTTTACAAGAACTACCCCATTTCACAGGCCCATGGGAAGCAAAGTCCACCTGTATGAGAGCACCTACAGTCATGGTAAGAAACGAAGATTCATTCATACCTAGGAACACAGAGGTAGTGAAGAACACCAAAGTGCAGTGCAATCTCACTTTGGAAGAGCTGCTTAAGGTCAGACCAGAAGTGTGGAAACATGTCGCCAAACAAGTACCAGAGATAGCAAAACCCCGTTCCCAGGTAGGATCCCAAAGGACAGTGCCAGAAATACCCTTGGATAAGATAGGAGATATGTGTGAAGGTGAAGAAGGTAACACCTATCTTCCCATTACCTACCAGGAGTACACCACCAAGGCAATTTTGGACTCAGGTGCAGGAGTTGCAATTGCCACTACTTCCCTATGGAAGTGTTGGGGCAAGCCGGCACTCAGGCCAACGAGGATGAAATTGCAGATGGCCGATGGTCACATAGAGAGACCCTTAGGGTTGCTAGAAGGAATAACTCTCACCACCTGTGGTGTCGAGTTCGAGCATACCTTTGCCATATGTGATTTTAGCAAAAATCATGCCTATGAGATGATTTTGGGAAGACCATTTATGCGACAGTTGCAAGTGGTACAGGATTGGGGAACCAATTCCTTGTACCTGCAACACTTAGGTGTTACGACCAAAGTCAATCTCAAAGATTACTCTCATAGAGATGTCCCTCCCATCCAATGGAATCCCATCCATAGAGCCAAAGATGATACGGAATCGGTGCATTCCATAGGGTCGGGATCCTCATGGATGCATGAAGACACCCACTTATGGATGTGCAAAGTAGCAATAGACGAAGAGAAGAGAGAAAAAGCCAGAGAGGTAGGTGCAAAAGAAACCCATAGATCAATCCAAGACCCAGCCTATGCACCTGTAGTTTTTCCAGATGAAGAATTTGAGCCTCACGGCTGGGCATAAATTTTAGCAACCATGGATGTAGCCATCAATGAGGAACAATGGACACCTCACTGTAATGAGGATGGCTATGACATTTCAGTCTTCTCCATAGAGCCAATCATGGGAGAGGTAGTTCTAGAAGAATGCGAACCTAGCCCTGATGCATTTGAGGATGCAAGTGACTCCGATCTAGAGTCAATCATTATGGACCCACCATTTGCATCAGATGAAGAATACTTCCATGAAGTAGAATTTCAACCCCAAAGGCATGGAGAGCTTACAAATGATGTAAGATTAGCAACACATGTGACCCCGAAGGAAGAAGGGAAGAAACGAAAGAAGAGAGAAGTCTCACCAGAAGAGGAAGAATCTTTGTTTGAGGTCCCAGAAAATTTTAAGAAGTATGAGATAGATGACAGGAGAGTCATGATCAGAATGCCGAAACGAGAGGCACAATCAGGAGAGGCCTATGATAACAAAGAAACCACTAAGAAAATAGTAGTGACCCTAGAAGAAGGAGAGGAGAGATGCACATACATAGGCCATGACCTAACAGAGGAAGAAGAGCATGCGTTAGTTTCCTTGCTAAGAGAATACAGAGATGTATTCGCTTGGAGTTACAAGGATTTGAAAGGTGTTGACCCTGAGATATGCTCACACACTATTCCCATGACCTTAGATGCTAAACCCTCTAAGCAAAAGCCCTATACATATAACGATAATTACGCTGCTAAGATCAAAGAAGAGATAGATAGACTGGTTGAAGCTGGATTTATCTATGAAATTGAGCACACTGAATGGGTATCTCCCATCGTAGTGGTGCCCAAGAAAAATGGAAAGCTGCGTGTATGCATTAACTTGAAGAAGGTCAATGCAGCCACAATTCGAGATAACTATCCGCTTCCCATCACAGAACATCTCTTAGAAAGAGTAGCAGGCAAGGAAGTGTACAGCTTCCTCGATGGATTTTCGGGCTACAATCAAGTAGCCATAGCTCCAGAAGATCAGCATAAGATAGCTTTTGCCACAGAGTGGGGTATATTTGCCTTTCGTGTAATGCCCTTTGGGCTTACTAATGCTCCTGCTACCTTCCAGAGACTAATGTGCCATGTATTTAAGGAGTTCTTGAGGAAGAATTTAGAGGTCTATGTTGATGATCTTTGTGCTCACTCCAACATTAGACAAACTCATATTCCTGAACTCAGACAAATCTTTGACAAATGTAGAGAATATCAAGTCTGCCTGAACCCAGAAAAGTGCGTTTTTATGGTCAGGCAAGGCAAGATTCTAGGACACATAGTGTCAAAGAATGGCATATCTACTGACGAAGAGAAAGTGAGAGCCATAGCAGAGCTACCTAGGCCAAGGAATGTCAAGGAAGTACAAGCTTTCATGGGACATTGTGGTTACTACCGCCGGTTCATTCACATGTATGCTGTCATTGCAAAGCCCATGTACGGACTTCTGACTAACTTTGAGTGGACGGGTGAATGTGAGAATTCCTTCCAGGAGCTTAAACGAAGATTATGTTCAGCACCAATCTTGACCACACCAGATTGGAACAAACCATCCCATGTTCACGTGGATGCATCCAATTATGCTATTGGATGTGTACTCGCGCAACCTACTGGTGAAGGTAACATGGATCTTCCAATTGCCTACGCTAGTAGACAATTGAATGCAGCTGAACGAAATTACACCACTACTGAGAGAGAAGGCTTAGGCATGGTGTATGCGGTTAAAAAGTTTAGACATTATTTGCTTGCAAATAAGTTTAAATTTTTTACTGACCACCAAGCATTGTTATATCTCGTAAACAAGCCATGCAATACAGGAAGATTAGTAAGATGGTTTCTCTTACTAATGGAATACGATTTCGAGGTTGTGGTAAGGAAAGGGAAGACTCATTTGAGAGCAGATCACCTTTCTAGGCTCACATCTGGAGAAGCCCCACAAGGAGTGTCAGATGACCTTCCTGATGCTTACTTATTTAATTTGGAAGTGGTACCGCAGTGGGCTAAGCCATTGGTACCAGTATTGACATACGGGCCTAACCATCCAGTAGTAAACACACAGAATAGAGAGATTGTGAAAGCCCAAAAGTACCACATCATGGCAGGAAGCATGTACAAGCACACGGATCAAGGAATCTTGGCTTGTTGTGTAGAAGAGGACGAGTACACTAAATGGTTGCATTTAGCACATGTAGGTGCATTAGAGCAACACTACTCAAAGCACAGAACCTTACAGACACTAAGGAGGCTAGGAGTACATTGGCCAACTATGGAACCTGATGTCCAAAAGTTGTGCAAGGAATGCCCAATCTGCTGCACTAAACCACCTGTGGAACATGCCACTCTTTATCAAGTGTCCATAGTGCCAGATTGGAGTGAACCACTAGTATCCTTCCTGAGGACGAAAACATTCCCTCCAGACATGACTCTGGCTAGGAAAAGGAGTTTAGAACAAGAAGCCCAGGATTACTCACTCATTGGTGATAATCTATACAAGCGTGGTAAAGATGGTTACCTGAGGCTATGTGTCCATGAAAGTGAATATCTTAAGATCTTGGAAACTGCTCACCAAGGTGTAGCAGGAGGACACTTTGGACCAGATCGGGTGATCAAGGAAATACTATTTGCGGGCTTCTGGTGGCCGACCCTTCACATGGACGCACATACCTATGTGAAACGGTGTGACGTTTGCCAAAGAACTCAGTATCCTATACGTAAAGCCACTGAAACCTATGATGGGTGGACGTGCATTCTCTAAGTGGGGAATAGACTTCGTAGGTCCTATTAATCCCCCAGCTAAGGGTTCCCATGCAGAATATATCATTGTTGCGACAGACTATCTAACAAAGTGGGTAGAGGTAAAAGCCACAACGAAGAAGGATGCTCAAACAACTGCTAAATTCTTGTTTGAAAATGTATTCACTAGATACGGACTACCTATAGAGCTAGTTAGTGATAGAGGCACTCACTTCTTGAATGAAGTGATTGAAAATCTGCTCCAAGAATTCTTGGTAATACATAAGAAGTCTGCCCCCTATCACCCTCAAGCAAATGGCCAGGCTGAGAGCACCAACAAGATCTTATGCAATGTACTGACGAAATTAGTGAACAATAAACGCTCTGATTGGGACAAACAGCTACACCATGCTGTTTGGGCATACTGAGTTGCCTACAAAACGGTACTCCAAGCCACTCCCTTTCAAATGGTGTTTGGTCAAAATGCTGTGCTACCTTTAGACTTCTTAATACCTACATTGAAAGTAGCACAAGAGCACAAATGGACGGGTCATGAACTCTCCTCTACACTTTTTGACCTTGAACGATTAGGAGAAACCAGACTGAGAGCAGCTGCAGGGATATATGCAGCAAAGAAACGACAAAAGGCATACTTTGATGCCCATGTCAAGGATAAAGGTTTAAAGGCAGGCGACTTAGTTTTAGTCTACACATTGAAGCAACATGCAAGGAAGCTAGAAAAGAGAGGCTACGGACCTATGATCATCAATAGGATCTCCACGAGTGGAGCAGAACAACTAGCCACTTTAGAGGGTGATGTTCTCCCAAACTATATTAGCGGATGCAGAGTCAAGTTGTATCAGGAACCCCTCACGGAGGAAATGCTAAGTCGACTCAACACTGCTAAGAAATGCAAAGAGGAAGAAAAGTGAATTCGAGAAGAAGCTCAAGCAGAAGCCCTAGAGCGCATCCGGAGAATGAAATTAAGAAGACAAGGTAGAGAGCACCCTAGGCAAGATGCATATGCAGATCAAGGATATGACGTGGCTATGTGTGAAGTTTCAGGTGTTAGCTCACATAGGATAACTGATCGACGTCCTTTCATAACCTTAGATATAGGACAAGGAAAGAGTGCAAGGACTGTAAGAGCCTTGATTGACTCAGGTGCAGCCACTAGTGCTGTTAAACTGTCTTACTGTCTAGAGTTGCAATTAACTATCAATCCTGTGGAAGCATATCTCATAGGATTGGGAGGCGTGGAAACCCCTTGCATGGGCGAGGTGGAACTTCCCCTCTATATTCATGATGAGGCAATGACAGTTAAAGTACTAGTATGTCAAGACGAGGACCTCACGGAACCCCTTGTCTTGGGTCAAGACTGGATCTATGACCAAGCAGTCAACTTAAACCTAAGAAGTGGACTTCTTCAGGTATGGGTGAATCAGACTAGAATTACAATTGAGTTAAATAATGGAGCACTCAAGGAACTAGAAAAGACACAGACTCCTGGTCCCTCCAGGGGTGCACATGAAGTTGACCATGCTATTCTTGTCCAAGGCTATGTGATGCAGAAGAATGAAGATCTCCAAAAAGGAGTCAGAACCACAATGGAACTCCCTTCTTTTCCAAAGGCCAGAAGGAGGCAACAACTAAGGGCAGATCAATCACTGAAGATTCTCCAGGCGAGAGACCAAAAGAACGCGCGAAGCAGAACAACTCAGCTGATGAAACAAGTGTGGGTGCGAAAAGACGAGCTGCCAGCTGTAACTAAGCTGCGACAACGGTCTCAGCTCCCTATTAGTAATCAACAACTTGATGCTAATAAGAGGACTCCTAAAACCTCTGTTGAGAGAATAAAATCTATTTGGGTACCCAAGAAGTCGATGAAGGCTGACCCACAATCAAGACAAATTTGGGTGCCTAAGGCTTGCTTGCGGGCTCAACTAACCCCACACAATTCACATCATACACGACAGGGTTCACTCGGTCAAGCAGTCGCTACCCACTCTTGTCTGATACACTCGAACACACTGCCACCTAGAAGCATGCACAGACTCACTCGTAGATGGGTCCCAGTGACACAACTACTCCCAGCAGAATTACTCATGCAACCCTCTCGAATCTCCACAAAACCAAGACCAAAAGCCATTCATGGTGTTTGGCAACCTAAGACTTGTAATAAACCCCCCGACCCCAATCTGTCAATTCATCTCCACTTACTAACTGCATTAGTCTCCTAGGACTATCCAAGCATTAACTACACACACTGTCATCGTGCACTCACTAACCACTGACTCATAACCTACCTCATGTTAATATTGTAACGGGGACAACAACGGGATTATTCGGTCCATTACGATGTTAACATCTGGTTCTATATTCTCACAGAACCAACAAGCAAGTAGGGCCATGGCAAAAGCCGGAGGTGCCAGTTCTCACGCCGGACCCAGCGCACAAATTGTGGATATAGAAACACTCCTCCTCGAACCACATCTCACCGAAAGACCGCAATAACTTCAAGCTGTGCATGTGCTCCCAATTCAGGATCCTCCTCAGGGACACACCTCTCAGGTGGGCAAACACGCTCATTGGTTCAGTGATGTTGCAGGACCATTGGGTGATGGAACCTATTTCTGGGAAGCTGAATTGGAGTTTAATGGTAAATGGGGACGCTACCATTTTTTCACGCGCGAGTTTGAGAGCTATCAGAATGCCGAAGTCATGCGTTCTGTATGGACCAAAGCTGGCTTGGACAGTTATTTCAGGACCCACTTACCAAAGCCGGATTTCTTACGTTGTTCTTATCTTATCAGTACCATCACTCCGAGCAGGGCCAAGGGAGGCGACAGCACTTTTGTGTTACCCTCACTATTGCCGGGCCACGAACTTAAAAGATTCAAACTGACCCTCAATCTGGTACGAGAAGCATTGGGCATGTATGGTATGCACATCCCTACTGAAAAGGAAACAATGGTTCCAGGCAGAATGAAACATAAAGATCTCAATAAGCTGAAGGATATGGTAGCCATGACACCGACCATCGCTCTTCACCTACGGACCGTCATGCAGCATTTTGCTTTCCCCGCCCAGGAAAGATTCACCATGCCCCCAAAGAAAATTAGCTTGTATTTGGCAGAGACAGAAAGCCTCCCTATCAACGTACCACATTGGATCATAGATCAGATTCACCTAGCCCATCAACGGTGGAACAAGAAGCAGAAAAATGTGCTTCACGGATGTTGTGCTCTAACCAAGATAATCTACTGATGTCTTGCCTATGACGTGCCTATTCAACGGGCACTCGTATGGCCCCGGGCCCAGGAATTCAGAGAAGGCTATCAGCAGCAGGTCCCCCATCAAAGAAGATGAGAGGGGGAGTCCAATTACCCTGCACTCAACCAAGGGGAGCCACCACCACGCCAGAAATTACTCCTCCACAAACACGACGCATTAGACCATTCACCATTCGGCTACCAAGACCAAGTACAGAGGGACCCAATTTGGTGTTTCCACCCGTCCCATCGGATTTGGAATTTCCACAGGGCTTTACTCTCAATGATCTTACTGATGAAGAAGTGGCTAGACTAATCTACGACTCTAATCTCGAAACGGAAACAGAGGGAGCTCAGGAACCACAAACCCATACAACAACGTCAGCCCCCACCCAACCGCAAGTTGTAGAAGTCGACGTAGATGAACAAGAGACCGAACAAGAGGAAGAAGCCTACGAAGAACAAGAGTATGATGAACTTTCAGAGTTAGCAAGTGCCCCAGCGTATTCGGCACAAATAAAAAGACTATATTGAACCATGCAGCTAGTTCAAGAACAGCATAAAATGTCACTGGAAGCAGGCAAGAAACTCATGAACCAATTGCTGGATGAGGAAGGCGTGGATGACATGTTCATTGAGTCCATAAACCTACACGCCGATGCAGTAGGATTGGATGAGGCCATTCATGAGGCAATGGCCTACATTCACCGATTTGAGAAAAGAGTTCCCGCCCGTCCCATGAGGTCTGGGAAACAAATTCATGTCAATGTATCAGCATCAGGGGAGACAACGCAGGCAGACGAACATCAGGAAGCACCACTGTCACCACCCTCCCCACCTCTCACTACACAACTCACTCCACCACATGACACTATCACCACCATGTCCACTACCACCATAATCGTCATGGGAATTCCACTCTCTCCGGGAATCCAATTCGGGGGAGTCACCATGCCCACTTTCACCACTCTCTTCACTAACGTCACATCCACCCCACCCACGATCCCCATCTACACGGTCACTCAAACATTTGACACTATGGAAACATCTCCTGCCACTGCACTGCTCCCTCCCCCCATGCCACCACCATCTCCCATACCCCCTCCACCCACATCTCCACTTGCATCCACATCATTCACAACTCCCTTTCCCGCCCCCATTCCCCCTGCATCTTCACCCCTCCCTGCATCATTTAATGTAAATAGTATATTTCTAGCATTAAATCAATGTGTATATCAGCTTCAAAATGAGTACAGAGCTCTGGACGGCCGGTATCAACTGACAACCAATCACCAGAACTTACAAAGGCAATTTAAAATTCTGGAAGAGGAAAATGCAGATGTGAATCAACGTTATACAACGCTTGAGCAGGCTCACCAAACACTACTAGAGGCACCCCAACCATCGAAAGAATCAGGCGTCAAACAATTAGAAGCCTTGCTCGAAGTATACCAGGCCGATAACCTACGAGTCAGACGTAACGTGGCGCTACTCAGGAAACATATGGCCACATCACTTGAAGAGAACAAGGGACTGCAGAAACAAAATGAAGAGAATCTGGAAGCGGCAATGGAAGGCTCTCCCCACGAGATAGATCCAGAGCAGTTCAAAGCAGTTCCCACGGAGACGATGAAAACCATTTTGGAAAGCTATGCAGATCTTCTAGAAGCCCATGATGACTTGGAAAGAGAACGTGACACACTACCGAGCAGACTTAAGGAACAGGAAGAACAACCGAAGAGTGTCCCATCAACCTCTACCTCAGACGAAGTAAAGGCCTTAACTGAGCAGGTGGCAGAATTACAAAAGAGGTTACTGACATACGAGAGGCAGCCCTCTCCAGTAGTAGAACCAGAGCCAGAAGAGTTGGTCCCTATTGAGGTAGATGATTCGTACGAAGAACCGTATGTTCCTATGCCAATGCCAGGCGGGCAACGAACCTCAGAGGGACTAGATACCTTGGAAGTGGAAGCACCCGAGTGGCTTCAGACACTGGAAAGGACAGCGAACACCCACGAAGAACGGGTGGCCATTCAGATCCAATCACTAGCGAACCTAGAAGAAACTGTCATAAAGTCAGAATATTTCAGAAGCATGTCTCATCATAGATGGATCGGCACCAATAATGACCAATATGTGCCTTACTGCATACTTTTGGCCGATTACAACGCCGATATTCAA
The DNA here is from genome assembly GCA_020310875.1 of Ceratopteris richardii. NCBI lineage: Eukaryota > Viridiplantae > Streptophyta > Polypodiopsida > Polypodiales > Pteridaceae > Ceratopteris > Ceratopteris richardii. The sequence goes on from MU260461.1 coordinate 181,400, forward strand.
CGACGATGCGGCAAGCCTCCCACATTTGCTACACAATTTGGTCCAGATGATATACCGGAAAGTGCTAAGCGTGGGTCCATCCATCAACCCACCTGGAGAATCAGGCTTTTGGAAACATATCCTGAAATGGTCCGAACCTGGAATAATATGCCGTTGTTTATTAAATATAATCCTTGTTACGTTCCAGTTCTTCGAAGACGCACCTCGCCTGAATTCACTATTGCCGTCAGAGACATCAAAGCCTGCGCAAAATGGTTAAATTACGTTTATCTAGCACCTCCACGAGGACCCCCCACGGTGAACTACATGATTTCTACAATCCGTCACTGGAGCATTCGGCTACGCAATAATCCCGATGTGATGGCCCAAATGTGTATGAAAATATTTGAATTAATGCTGATCACTTTCAGGACGTTTAAGAATATTAAGGACCCCCACTTCTCAAGAGCAGGCTTCGTGACAGGAAACCAGGATCTGGTGTACGATATGAGTACCACCCCATCAATTGAAGTAATATATGCCTGGCACGCCAGAATCAAGTACCTCCCAGCCTGCTTTAAACAGACATTTGAGGAGATGTTCATCACAGGGTTCTGGGAATATCACTCCGAAATCTTTATACCCAGACCATCACATCTCCTCCAATTATTTGCTGTGGAGAGAACTATTCACTCAGAACAATTGAGGGTGCCTCATCCGGATGTTCCCGGACCTGTGAATTGGGATGATTTGCTCACAGATCTAGCAAGCGGCTTACGACTCGAAGAACACCACCTAGCCTCCGATGTCGTCCAATATTATGTTCAAAAATCCTCTAGACAAGGGTCTGTCAGGGGCGACAGACGCGAGTCGTGAGAGATGCTCGGATGGTGGATCAAGTCATCCGCCTAAATCGTTCGGCACACGCGGGGTGTCTGTAGCAAACTCAGGCTTATGGAATTAAGGGCTCTAATGACACAACCATTTAAATTACCTATTTCTATGACTAAAACTAAATAGTTTAAATAGCTATGGACCGTAAGGACGGGCAGCCTCGTACATAGCAACAGCTTCCTGATATGAGATTGAAACTTCCATAATGGGTTCTTCTACTAAATTTTCAGGTAAGCTAGAGGGTTCTGGTCTGTCTAGAGTTGGCGGAACATTTTCAATATTTTCAATAGTAGTGTGCTCAGACTCATGAACTAACTTAGAAGACATCAAGGAAAGTAATGGAAACACTAATGAAACAATATGATGCTAAACTGTTTGAATGAATTAATTGATATGCTAATGGTTCGAATTAATAATTCTAATACAACTGGAAGGCCTAAACAATTGGATAAATGTCTAGTCAATTGGATAGTTGACTAAATGAGAAATAAGATTTAAATGGATCTTTAGGCTGCCGCTTCACTTCAATTGTCTTCACTTCACTTTAGTTGATTGTAATCTTCAATGTTTCTGAAAAAAAAAACATTAGGAATATTAGTAATCTAACAAGAAATTAATGAGAAACATAAAAGACATTCTTCTCATACATTTTTCATACACATGCATATGTTCATGCATACATTAAAACTCTATCATACATGTACACGCACACATTCACTTATGCATACATGCACACTCATATACACACTTATATGCACACATTCATGCACTTGTCACTAACATACATGCACATATGCACTCACATTCACACACTTGTCACTAACATACATGCACTAACATACATGCATACTTACATGCATACATTCATGCATACATGCACTTCTCACTTGCATGCATACAATCATGCATACATACATTCACTTCTCACTTGTATGCATACAATCATGCACACATATACGTCTCATTCATGCACTTACATTCATCTCACATTCATACATGCATTTATGCACTTATATATATACATAGACTTATACTACCATTATGCATGTGTAGTCTTATAACTACAAGTATATGCATAGAAACTAAATCAATTAATAAACTATAATGAATTAACTATAAAATTAAACTAAACTAATTACTAAATTAATTATTTACTTGAGTATAAAATCAATTTGCATTAACTAATTAATTAACTTAGAATTTATCTTAAATTAACTTTTTATATCACAAAACATGAAAAGAAAAATAAATCGGATCTCTTTTTCTCCTCTCTCTTTCTCTCTCTCTCTCTCTCTCTCTCTCTCTCTCTCTCTCTCTCTCTCTCTCTCTCTCTCTCTCTCTCTCTCTCTCTCTCTTTCCTTCTCTCCCCTCTCTCTCTCCTTCTCTGTCTGCGCACTGCCGCGCTGACAGAGGAGGGGAGGGAGAGTCTCTCCTAACTCTCTCTCTCTCTCTCTCTCTCTCTCTCTCTCTCTCTCTCTCTCTCTGCGTGCTGCCGTGCGCAGTTCTGCAGGGGAGGGAGGGAACCTCTCTCTTCTCTCTCTCTCTCTCTCTCTCTCTCTCTCTCTCTATCTCTCTCTCTCTCTCTCTCTCTCTCTCTCTCTCTCTCTCTTCCCCGTTCTCTCTCTGCCTGCCTATCTCTCTTTCTCTCTCTCTCTCTCTCTCTCTCTCTCTCTCTCTCTCTCTCTCTCTCTCTCTCTCTCTCTCTTTCTTCCCCGTTCTCTCTCTGCCTGCCTACCTCTCTCTCTCTCTCTCTCTCTCTCTCTCTCTCTCTCTCTCTCTCTCTCTCTCTCTCTCTCTCTCTCTCTCTCTCTCTCTCTCTCTCTCTCTCTCTCTCTCTCTCTCTCTCTCTGTGCGCGCTCCTGCGCGCAGCGCCAGGGAGGGAGAGAACCTCTCTCTTCTCTCTCTCTCTCTCTCTCTCTCTCTCTCTCTCTCTCTTCCACGTTCTCTCTCTGCCTGCCTATCTCTCTTTCTCTCTCTCTCTCTCTCTCTCTCTCTCTCTCTCTCTCTCTCTCTCTCTCTCTCTCTCTCTCTCTCTCTCTCTCTCTCTCTCTCTGCGCGCTGCTGCGCGCAGCGCCAGGGAGGGAGGGAACCTCTCACATACATCACACATACACACATACATCACATACACACACATACATCACATACACACACTTCACACACATACATCACATCACATACACATACACACACATCACACACACATACATACATCACATCACACATACACTTCACATACACACAGACATCACACGCACATACACACACACATTATAACACATACACATCACATATATACTTCACACACACACACATACATATAACACATACACACATCACACATAACACATACACATCATATATATACTTCACACACATACATCACATCACACATACACATCACATACACACACACATCACACGCACATACACACACATTACACATAACACATACACATCACATATATACTTCACACACACACACATACATATAACACATACACACATCACACATAACACATACACATCATATATATACTTCACACACATACATCACATCACACATACACATCACATACACACACACATCACACGCACATACACACACACATTACCCAGGGAAGAATGCCAGAGATTAAACCATCAGAAGTTGAGAGTATAGTATAGTGATGAAGCATAGAAGAATCACGATATGGCCATCCAGGTCGCGAATCTGCCATTGAAGGGACAGCACACAGATCTGTAAAAGGCACATAACGCTCAATAGACTCTCTCTCTCTCTATACTACTGCAGAGTTAATAGCAACGCCTACATCGTTTTCTCTCCACCGGAATAGATAACTAGCTAAACTAAGCATAATGAAAATGACCAAGGAATAGATGAAAAGAAGACAAAGGAGAATGAGTACCTGCAAGAAACATTAGAAGAAACTAGCACAGCATACTCATATATATACACACACAACTTATTTGTAAACCATTCCTTTGATTTTACTTTATTTCCTCATCCTCACTTTTCCCCATTAACATTCACCACACTTTAATTAACTTTTCTCACACAACCTCTCTTTTAATTACCCTCACACTCACCACTCTTTGTACACACCTTTTTTACACTTTAAATGCATATTTTTTTTCTACCACTCTTTTAACTTGCACTCACAACTACCACACTTTGAAACTATTCACTTTAACCACTTTAGTTACACATTCAACTCACACCACACTTTAATCACTACTTACATACACCATTCATTATTTATCCACTTCTTTTTCATTTTAATTGAATTATCCTAAATTGCTTAATTAAATAATTCATTTAAATTAAACTTAGTTTATGATTTTAATTCTTTAGAACCTTAGAAATAAAGGTACATACACTATTTAATTAATAAATTAAGCCATAATTTATTTTTGTAAGTTAATCAATGTTTAGATATAGATCAATTTCATTAAATGTTAATTATTTTAACCCTTGAAACATCCTAAACCCTTAGAAAACCTACTTAAAACCCATCAAAACCCTATTGTAACCCTTTGAAAATCATTGATAACCCATTAAATCTGCGGAGGTGTTTCTGGTCCTTCGGAGTCTGTATGGTCAGACTGCTCACCTTCCAGCTTGAAAATAGCATTCAATCTCTTACGAATCTCCAAATCGAAGAGACTATCCTCAACTTTGTATCCCAAGTAGGCAAGTTTGCCCCAAATAGTGGTGTTCGCAGTGAAGATTCACTAGGGAATATCACACTATCACCGGAAAACTGTAAATTCCCCGAAACTGGTACCAAACTATCACTGAAATTTGTTGAACTTTCCCCAAACCAGGGTATTCTTTCACCTGACGATATCGGCTCAATTGCACACTGCATCCCTGTACACTCCGAAGTTACTGTATCCTCTTCACACTGCACCGAAATTACACTGGAATCCACCGAAATTTCCTCGTGTGGCATCGGAAGGGTACGGGAATTACTGCTAACTTGCTCCGATCCTTCGACAACTGGGCTTAACGGGCCTACTCTTCTGGCCCCTGGGGGTGTCCCTAGGAAATTTGGTACTATCGAGGGATCTCTCCTGTACTTCGGATACGACTTGCCGCACTGAGTAACCGGCATATATCACCTCGACACCACTTGCCCTCTATACAGATTCATGTTATTGATTTTCCACAATTGTTGCCACCTTCCCACAGACGACGCCAGTGTTAAAAGTGATGTCTTTCGTCACGGCACTTTTAAGTTCTTCAGGTTCTTGGGAGTGGTAGGGGTCTGATAACTCAAAGGCCCTGTGTCTTAATTTTCCCAATTAACTTATTCAATTAATAGTACGTTAATGTTCAAGGCTCTGATTAATACAAATTACTGTCAAAACTCTGGTTAGACTTTAATAGTATGTAACACCGGAATATTCATTACCGTCTGTTGCAGAGCAAAGAGAGCACAAGGCAGAGAAAAAGAAGGGCCCCAAAATTTTTCCGATTTGGTCACACTATTTTTGTATCATAATCATTTTGTAATATAATTTCCATTGTAAATGCACTAGAGGAGTCCTCTAGATGCATCCCCACAGAAGATCAGTGGTTCACCTATGTAAATTAGTAGAAAATTAGTCTTTTAGTGAATAAAGTACCGATCTCTTGTGTGAAAGGACCAAACTTAGGGCACATGTATATAAGTCAATTTGTGACTCTTTGTAAAGACTTTTGGCCATTGTGAGAATCAAGAGCACAAAAATTCGAATTTGTGTCTTCTCCTCTCTGTATCATCTTTTTTGTGAGCTTGTGTGCATGTGTGTTGCTTGGAAAGAGTGTTAGGAAGTGTTGTCTATCCATGAAAGTGTTTGTTTGCTGTTGTTAAGGTGTGTGTGAAGTGTAGGAAGTGCTGAAGTGTAGGAAGGTCATTCCCGTGACTCAGTATTTTGCTCATAACTTGAAGCAGAGGCGTCAGAATTGAGTGAAAATAGTGCCATTGGATGCGTCTTCTTGAGAGCTTCGAAACTCATATGCTATTTGCTATATTTGGAGTTCGGAGCTGAGAGAAAAGCTCAATTTACTGTTGGCTGCTGCACTAAGTATCACGACACCATGACTGAGAGTTGAAGCTTGTTTGGAGTAGTCTTTGCCTTGTTTGCACTCTTTGAGTAGCTTATTTGCATTGACCATCATTTGAATGCATATCTTCATACACTCGGCTAGGTTTTGATACTCATCGGATTGATAATTAAAGTGTGAATCCCCACTATATGCACTTGAGGGGGATTGAGGTATAGTCTCTTTCTCCACAAGTCCCTAAGTTGGTTCTTAGGTACACACGTTTTTTGACACCGTTTCCGGGGAGTGTCGAATCAAACCGAGGCATTCATATGTGATGCTAAGTAGCTTTTTGCATTGACGCGAGAGGAGGAATGGTGATTTTCTCTTCTTTGGTAAGTCACTTTCAGCCGCACTTACTACTTCTCATTCTTGGAGCGTGTGTAGTGAGTTGTTAGTCTAGGGAAGTGAGTGGAATGAGTAGAGTAGGAGGAGTAAGGGAGTAGGTTAGGTAGTTAGAGTAGCTTTCAATCCTTGTAGTGTTGTTCTATTTTCAGTGAGTAGGAAAATTCAAGAGTATAAAAGCCAAAAAAATGTCGTTGGAAGTCACTTGTATTTTAAACAAGTATCATGAGAGGAGATGTTGAGTATCGTGAGCTACATTCCGGGTCGTGGGAGCTGCGCAGAGCAAGTATCGTGTGATTAAAGGATTGAGAGAGAGTAACCGAGGTGAGCACACTCATCTTGCACTCATGCTTACCACTTAAATTCAGTAGATTAGAAAAAACGATCTGTGTCAGGTATCATGAGGATCTTACAGGGGTTAGAAGGTGTATTTTGTGCGATACAGAGAGTGAGGAGAGGGTAGATGAACCTGTAAAACATTTGTTTTGAATCAAAATCCAAAAAAAAAAATCCAGCAAAATTTGAAAAAGGGTCAAGTATCGTGTTCTCCCGCGGTCGAGTATCGTGATACCTAACAAGTATCGTGATCTCCTGTGGTTGAGTATCATGATATTTCCCAAATATCGTATATCGTGGTTGCCCGATCGCGATACTTCACCAAGTATCGTGTATTGCAATTACGTCTGATCGCGATACTTCTCAAGTACCATGTATCGAGTATCGCGTTTGCTCAAGTATCGAGTATCGCAGTTATACTAAGTATCATGTATCGTGTATCGTGTGAACTCAAGTATCATATATCGTGTCTGCCGAGTATCGAGTATCGCTTTAGCACAAGCATCGAGTATCGCATTGCTCAGGTATCGTGTATCGTCTCCTGGCAAATATAGTGTATCGTGATCATTCAAAGTATCGAGTATCGGGTATCATGTTACCCCTGATCGCGATACTTCAACAAGTATCGTGTATCGAGTCCTTCAAAGATCGTGTATCATCTTTGGCCTGGTATTGAGTATCGTGTTTTTATTGGGGTATCGAGTATCGTGATTACCTGATCTTGATACTTCACAAGTATCGTGTATCGAGTATCGTGTTTTTGGTGTATTGAGTATCGTATGCATCTAGGTATCATGTATCGACTGAGTCAAAGGTCGAGTATCGTGAACCTTTTTGTCAAGTATCGTGACTTGGGAATTCACAGTCAGTCCTATCTCAAGTAATTTTTCCTAGAACACTGACCCATAGTGAAGAGTTCTAGAAGCTAGAGGTTAGCAAGGGCTGATCAGAGCTTTTAAGTGGATGAACTTGAGATCTGGAAGAACCCTAGGAAGCCGTAGAAGTGTGATCTCTTCGGTAGGTAGTGTAGTCGAACCAAGTAGCCGCTCGCATTATTCTGAAACCTCTAGTGAGTCAGAGGAAGAAATTCCTATGGCTTCAGAGGATATGCAGAACACTGTCCCAATGATTGGCGTGATGTCAATCATTGAGGGTGAATATCGGACTTCTTTGGAATATGTGAACACCAACCAAAATGAGATACCTATCTATTTAGATGGTCTAAACCAATCAGTGGCCAGACTAAAGAAGGCTTCAGAGGCTTACATAGTGCCTAGGCGAGCAGTCAAGTATGCACGAGGATTTTACATGGACAAAAGAGATATTCAGTATGTGGTTATAGAACACCCTGAAAACATTAATGAACTTGGGGAAGAAAACAATTCTCATAACCCTAATGGTGAAGGAAATGAAGAGCAAGTGACCACACCTGGAGGGAGATCTACGGTTGTTAGGGTTTGGAGAGGAGACTTGATTCCCCAAGATGACTCCTTAATGGATGTGTATTTGATCAATGGAATGGAGCATCTCCTTAGAGCCCACTCTTCAATATGGGAAGCAGCCCCCAATCCAGTTACCATATATGAGTTACAAGATCCTGACTTTCCCACCATCATCACCTATTTAGACAAGAATCAAAGAAGGTATTGGCCCCTAATAGAATTAGAAAGAGCCGAGTTGAAGTATCAAAATATTCCTGTATTTCCCACGAGGGATCAAGCCACTACTTCACGAAACCCGCTTGGAACCTCTCAGAATGATTCGTATCAACAGTCGGGACAAACACAACAAACACAAATCCCAGTTAGACCACATGTGCAGTTTGCTATGCTTGCAAATAACCCTAACTATCGGCCTCAGCTACCTGTTGACCCAAGAAATGGAATTCTTGCCCCAGTTAGACCACCTGTAGCAAGAGGACTTGGTATACCAATAGGGAGACCTATTTTCCCCGTGATGCCTAGACCACCTGAAGCAGGGAGAAGATTAAGGCCAATTCAAGTAGCCAAATGCATGAGAAATCACTAGGATGGCTCTTGTGAACCTTACAATCATATAGCTGAATTCAAGCAAGTAATCAAAGCCGAACAAGTAGAAGATCTTTTGATCCAATATGAATCATTTGGTCTAACTTTGACAGACACGGCTTTAGCTTGGTTCCAACCGTTAGATCCTAATAATTTTCAAAACATGAAACAAGTCTATCAGGAGATGATTGAGGAATTCACAAAATCTAGAATTAAAAACAACTCGTCATCATTGATCCATAGCTTTAAGCAAGCTCCGACGGAATCAGTAAGATTGGCAGCAAGAAGATTCAAACAGTATGTGGATAGGTGCCCAGTAGGAGAGAGACCCACCCAAAATAAAATGGTGTCATTATTTTTGGAAGGATTATTGAACGGATCATTGAGATCTCTCGTGTATGTTAAGAGAGTTCAAACTTTGCAAGAATGCATGAAAGAATGTATTGACCTAGAGGAAAATCTTGCGGAGGATTTGAAAATCCCTCAAGGTAGTATCAAAAGTGAAGATTCAGCAAGCAGCACATCAAACCCTAAGAACAATGTAGAGGAAATAGTCGATTTAGTAGCAAAGAAACTGAATGTTCAAGGAGAGAGGAACTACCCCAACAACCCAATGAGAGTACCCATGCTTAGGAGATGTATGCATTGTGGAGGAGATCATCCTTCCCATTTGTGTACTAGGGGAGTAGTCCCACCACCTGCTTATGCTTACAATAGACCACCTGTCCCAGGACCTCTACAATATTGTAGCATAGAACAAAAATGCACCAATCATGGCACAGAAAACTGTCCTTACAATAGGCAATCAAGACCTGCACAACCTGTTATGAGACCTTACGGATACCCTCAGAGAGATCAAGGAGTGGAAGCCTTTAGATATCCAACCTATCAGCAGCAGGCACCCGTACCACGATCGTATGCTTATCAAGGATACACTCAACCACAACCAGTGTTAGGGCAACAACTGCCCCATCCTCAGAATGTTGTCCCCGTAAAGATGGCTCAACCTGAAGAAAACTTAGAGAGAGCCATAGTACCAGCCACGCCACTGACTAGTAATGAGTCGTATGACTCATCCTATGACCATAATCAAGGAGCATATTCCACTTATGAAAGCTCTATGATAGAATATGGACAAATATACGAACCATATGCCTATGACATAGAAGTGCCAGATAGTTCCTATGGATATGAGCAGGACTATGTGTCATTGATGTACACAGCCCCAAGAGCACCCATACCCCCTGACCTATGAACAGACCACCTGTACCTAGAGGACCATGTTATCGATGTGGAGGTGATCACTATATTAGAGAATGTACATTGCCAAACCCACCACCACCACAGGGAGTCCAGGAAGGCTACTGTAGTGATTGTGGTAAGGAACAACTTTTTAGAGATTGCCCCAAGAATCCCAACAAGGTTACTTCCAATGTTCAAATCAATGTGATAGAAGTAATCGAATCATCAGGAAGCAATAAGGAGTACACTGTACCATTGAAAGCAATAACAAGAGCAAAAACTAGAGAGACCCTAGAAAAAGCTGAAGAACATAATCAAAGCGACCGAGGGGTGAATAGACCTGTACCTCAAATGGTTGAAGACTCAGAAGAGCCTGAGAAAATTGTTGTAAGCAAACGAACACAAAGATAAAAGAACCGTAGAGATAAGATAAAGGAAAGAAATTACTACAAAAGAAGGAAAATGAGAAGAGTGAACAAAATCAAAGAGAGAAACAGGAAGTGGAAGAAGAAAATCGGGAAGGAAATTTTAAGAAAGAAGAGGTAGGATCAGTTTTGGTAGATCCCATGCCTGAAGAATTAGCTATGTGGATTCAGACATACAAGGCACGGATAAGAGCAGGACCTACCATAGAACAACATGAAAGAGAATATCCTAGAGGAGACTTAGAAAAATAAAGATTAGAGATATGCAAGAAATTAATTGAAGTGGCTCAACAGACCTTAGAAAAACCTTCACTTCCACTGCCTAATTCACGAATTCCTGAAAAAGAATTCCAAGAGTGTGTCATCCCTAAGGACACCGAGGAACCCAAAGAAGGCGAGACACATCATGGAAATTTCTGCGAAGATAAAAGGGAAGGATCCATTGTTCCCGAAGTAGAAGGGGAATGGCCTAAAGATTTGTGGGCAAGAGTCCAAGAAGACATATGGAAGAAGGTGGAAGGAATTGAACCACCCTTTGACGAGCTAGAAGCAGAAGATGGAATAGAGGGTTCAATACCTGAATTGAATTCAAAAGAAATATTACCAATGGATCCAAGTGACAAAGAAGATGACGGAGTAAAGGCTTTGCCAAATTACAGAGGAGAGTACAAACATAATTCAGAGCTATATTGCATTCCCTCAATAAGGAAAAAAGAACCTAACCCATCAGTCCAAACATCGGATATCATACAACATCTTAAAAGAGTAAAAATCCCTTGTACTCTGACTTTGGAAGAACTTTTGAAGATCAAACCACAGTTGAAGGAAAAACTGACCAGTCAATTGGAGATTAAGGCGGAAGAAAAAGAGATGTCTGAGGAAGTAAACACCGTAAAAATCCCAGTTGATAAGGTTGAGGATTTTAGTGAGGGAGATGAAGGAAATACTTGCCTTCCAATTACCTATAGGGGTTACACCACCAAAGTCATTTTAGATACAGGAGCGGGAGTAGGAATAGCAACTAAAGAGATCTGGGAGAAATGGGGAAAACCAGCTATGAGGCCCACATGCATGAAGATACAAATGGCAGATGGACACACTGAACGACCCTTGGGGATATTGGAACGAGTAGTTTTCACCACTTGTGGAGTCGAATTCAAGCACACTTTAGCAATTTGTCAATTTGAAAGGCCTAGCAATTATGAAATGATACTTGGAAGACCTTTTATGAGACAATTAAAGGTTGTGCAAGACTGGGGAAAAGACACGGTATACCTACAACATGAAGGAACTACCACAAGAATAAATCTCCACACATATACATACCAAGATGTCCCACCCTTACAATGGAATCAAATTCATAAGGAGGAAGACGATCAATCAATTCACAGTATTGGTTCAAGTGATCAATCATGGATGAATGAAGACACTCATCTATGGATATGCCAAACTGCAAAAAAGGAAGAGGATAGGAGGAAAGGATGGCAGCACAGGCAAGGAGTAGCTAGATCTGTCCAAGATCGAGCTTACATGCCTCAAGTCTTTTTAGATGAGGAATTTGAACCTCACGGATGGATGGAGATTTTAGCTACCCTAGATGTGTGCGTGAATGAAGAAGTAATAACTCTGAATGAATGCACTGATGAGGAAGGATATGATGTTAGTTTATATGTGGTAGTCCTTCAGGAGGCTGAAGAAGGGGACGTGATAGAGAAAGAATGGAAGGAAGACTATGAGAGTATTGAAATGGAGCAAGAGCCAATGGAACCGGAAGATAAAGATCAAAAAATAGGTGTCATAGATAATGAAATCAATCAAGAAATGACCCAAGAAGAAGAGCTCAGGATAGATAACGAACCAGAAGATGGAGAAAACAACCGCCAGGATCAGTTTGAAGTACTTGCCCACTTCAAGAAATATGAAGTAGAAGAGAGGAGAATTGCTATTCAAATGCCTAAAAGAGAAGCACAGCCAGGAATAGCTTATGACAACAAAGAACAGACTAAGAAAATAGTAGTAGCCTTAGAAGAAGGGGAAGAACGATGTACTTTTATAGGACAGGATGTCTCTATGGAGGAAGAACAAGAGTCAATATGCCTCATAAGGGAATACAGAGATGTCTTTGCGTGGACATATAAGGATTTCAAGGGAGTAGATCCCTCTATATGTGCCCATAGAATCCCCATGACATCTGAAGCCAAACCTTCAAAACAAAGAATATACACATATAACGATGTATACTCAGCAAAGATAAAGGAAGAGATAGATAAGTTGTTAGATGCTGGATTCATTTACGAGATTGAACACACTGAGTGGGTATCACCTTTAGTGGTCGTACCGAAAAAGAATGGTAAGTTAAGAGTATGCATAAACTTGAAAAAAGTAAATGCGCTACCATAAGGGATAGTTACCCATTACCCATCACGGATCATCTTTTGGAAAGAGTGGCAGGGAAAGAAGTGTATAGTTTTTTGGACGGCTTTTTAGGTTACAATCAGGTAGCCATTTCTCTTGAGGACCAACATAAAACAGCCTTTGCAACTGAATGGGGAGTATATACCTTTAGAGTTATGCCTTTCGGCCTAACTAATGCCCCAACCACCTTCCAAAGATTGATGTGTCATGTATTCAAGGAATTCTTGAGAAAGAGTATGGAGGTGTACGTGGACGATCTATGTACTTATTCAGCTATACGATCAGAGCATATCCCTCAACTAGGAAAGATTTTTGCCAAATGTCGACAATATAGAGTATGCCTTAATCTAGAAAAGTGTGTTTTCATGGTTCGACAAGCGAAGATATTGGGACATATTGTCTCTAAAAATGGAATCTCAACCGATGAAGACAAAATCAAAGTAATTCTGGAGTTGCCAAGACCAAAGACTGGTAAAGAAGTCCAAGCATTTATGGGACATTGTGGATACTACCGAAGATTTATACATATGTATGCCATAATTGCTAGACCTCTTTATGCATTATTGACACAGTTTAACTGGACTGAAGAATGTGAAAAGGCCTTTAATGAATTAAAGAGTCGATTGAGTCCAGCACCAATCCTTCAAGTACCTAATTGGAATAAACCATTTCACATTCATGTGGATGCATCCAAGTTTTCCATTGGTTTCATCTTAGCTCAACCTGCAGATAGCGGAAAGCTAGACCACCCCTATAGCCTATGCCAGTAGACAATTAAATCAAGCGGAATGCAATTATACCACAACCGAAAGAGAAGGCCTAGGGATGGTGTACGCAGTAAAGAAGTTTCGACACTACTTGTTGGCAAACAAATTCAAATTCTTCATTGACCATCAAGCCCTATTGTACTTAGTCAACAAGCCTTGTAATACAGGACGACTAGTACGTGGTTTCTACTGCTAATGGAATTTGATTTCGAGGTAGTAGTAAAAAAGGGGAATACACACATAAGAGCAGATCACTTATCAAGGATGACACATGGTGAACCACCCATAGGAATACCTGATGATCTGCCAGATACGTACCTCTTTAACCTTGAAGTGTGTCTCCAGTGGGCAGAAAAGTTGATCCCTATACTCACACATGGACCTAACGATGGGATCACTCCAAACCTAACCCAAGACCTATGGAAGACTAAAAACCTTCATATCATTGTTGGAAGTTTGTATCACCAAGATTCAAGTGGATTACTCATGAGATGCATAGAAGAAGAAGAACAGGAAATGTGGCTTCAGAAAGCACACATAAATCAATGGAAAACTCATTTAAATACGAATGGGACGTGGCAAACGCTCAAGAGATTAGGTGTATATTGGCCAACCATGCAGAGGATGCGCATAACTATGTATCAGCCTGCCCAACTTGCCAAGAACAAGATCCAGAAGAGAATTCTATGTTATGCTACTCCACGGTAGCACCGAGATGGAGCATGTCTCTGGTGAAGTTCTTAAAGACCCAAGAATACCAGAAGGAGTCACCTTAGCAAGGAAACGTGCATTGGTAGAACAAAGCAAGGACTATGCCCTCATAGGGAAACAACTATTTAAGCGAGGAAGAGACAATCAATTACGACTGTGCATTCATGAAGATGAGTATCTTACTGTTTTAGAGATGGCACATATAGGAGCTACAGGAGAACACTTCTCTGCAGATAAAATAGCAAAAATGATTCTCTTTGCTGGATTGTGGTGGCCAACTCTACATCAGGATGCAGCCACATATGTTCAACGATGTGATACTTGTCAACAAACGAAATATCCAATTAGAAGAGATGAGATGCCACTGAAACCCATGATGAGTGCCAGAGCTTTTACTAAATGGGGAATAGACTTCATAGGACCTATTAGCCCACCAGCTAAAGGATCCAATGCCGAGTATATAATTGTGGCCACAGACTATTTGACAAAATGGGTGGAAGCCAAAGCAACCAAGAAAAATGATGCAAGAACTACGGCCAAGTTTCTCTTCGAGAACGTTTTCACTAGATTTTGATTGCCGATAGAAATTGTGAGTGATAGAGGCACACACTTTGTGAATGAAGTAATAGAAGCTCTACTGAATGAATTCTTGGTAATTCATAAGAAATCAGCCCCTTACCACCCACAAGCCAATGGACAGGCCGAAAGTTCAAATAAAATCTTGTGCACTGTTCTCACTAAAATTGTCAACCACAGAAGATCTGACTGGGATAAACAATTACACCATGCTTTATGGGCATTTTGAGTAGCCTACAAAATAGCTATTGGAACTACGCCTTTTAACCTAGTGTATGCACAGAATGCTATTCTGCCAATTGATTTCTTAATTCCCACTCTCAGAGTAGCAATAACTTACGAGTGGAAGGGACATGAACTATCAGCTCAATTGGATCAAATAGAAAAGTTACACGAAACTAGGTTACAAGCTGTAGCAGGGATTATGCTGCTAAAAGGCGATAGAAAGCCTACTTTGATGCTCATATTAAAGATAAAAATTTGAAGGAAGGAGATTTACTTTTGGTATATACTCTGAAACAACATGCAAACGAAACTGCAAAAAGAGGATATGGCCCGTTGATCATCAATTGTATATCTACGAGTGGAGCCATCAGCTTAGCAACCCTAGATGGAGAAGTATTACCAAACTATATCAGTGGATGTCGAGTGAAAAATATCTAGAACCGTTGACTGAAGAAACAATGTCACGACTAATCAGGGGTAAGAATAGACACATTGAGGAGGAAAGGATACGAGAAGAACCTAGACAGGAAGCACTAGAACAAATTAACAAACGCAAAGAATGGATGAGAGAGAGGGATGAGAGATATCGACTAGGAGAAGAACTCATCCCAATGGCTAATTTTAGAGCCACTGGAAACCTAGGGCAACAATGGAAGCAACAATATTTGAATTTGGGAGCCGGAAAAAAGGAGTACCACTTGGTGGATGCTCTCATTGACACAGGAGCCGCTATTAGTTGTATCAAACTTTCATTGACTCAGAAACTCAAGGAGGAATTACGGCCATCAAAGGCAGAGTTGATAGGAATAGGAGGAATGATTACTCAGTGTATAGGTGAAATAACTTTACCTTTACATATGGAACAACACTATGGAGCAGAAGCTCTTAGTATGTTATGATCAGGACTTATTTGAAGACATAGTGTTAGGTCAAGATTGGATATACGAATATGAAGTAACTATCCAATTGGCCTTAGGATACATCTCAGCCAAGATAGGACATCGAGAGATATTCAGCATGTTAGACGAACGACCATTCAAAGCTATGGATGTAGCCCCGAGAGCTCATTCAAATGAAACACAGTGATGAATGCATGTGCACTAGCACGATGGAGACCCTTCAACGAGTACTTCATGTGAGGACACACTGAATTCTGCTTACACACTATCTTCTAATCTAGCAAGTCACAAAAAAATCACTCTATTTGGAAACCGCCTTTGTGAAGAGCCCTATGAACAAGAGAAACGAGTCTAAGGATCATCACAAGCCTGAAACCATTAGAATATACCCTATTTCTCACACTAGACAAGCTTGGATAAGGAAGGATCAAGTAGCTGCATATCTTCTACAATAGAAACATCATCGACATCAGAAACAATTCGACGAAAAAGCAAACAAATGACGTGGGACGCCGAGATCAACAACAAATTGCTAGACTATGGATTTGTAGCTGTTGTTTTTGTTGTTGTAGCCTTGATTGTAGTTATGGTTGTAGTTGCCTCCACCATTGTTGTATTTGCCTCTTGTTTGTCGATAGCCTCCTCTATGGAAGCCTCTTCCTCTTTGGTTCCTTGTATCTTTGTAGCATTCTTCAATAGTGTGGTTGTTCTTGAGACCACATATGTTGCATGGTGAGTTGTTGTAGTCTCCCCCTACCTTGCTTTCATCCTCTACCCCTACCTCTAGCACCTCTATCAAATATCAAATCTTGTGATGAACTAGAAGTAATTAGGGCATCAGTCTTCATGGAGATCAATAGACCTTCATTGGAACAATGAGACCTATGGTGAGAGGACTTATTTTGGTACTTGGAGGTAGAGGCTTTAGAGATTTGTTCTTCTTTTTATATTAAAATTCTCAAGATTTTCTATTTTATCACATTACTCACATGTGAACTTCTTTGATGAATTGCTAGAGCCTTGTTTCAACACATTGCTAGAGTTGTGACTAGCATTCTTGGTCTTGTTGCAGAATGGGCCCTTAACCTTCATGGCAAATTCTTGTGATTTTTATATCTTTCCTTGCAATTTGTGGAGGAGAAAAAGTCTCTGTACTTCCTCCAAGGTCAACACTTGTTCGTGATTGTAAAATGTTATGAAAAAGGTTTCATAAAACCTAGGAAGCTTATTTTTAATTTTAATGGCCATATCCTCACTTGACACTTGCCTGCCACACAATGTGAGTTTGCACTGGTGATCTTCAAAGGTGGGGATTAATTTGGTAATGGGATACTGGTGCCAAATAGAGAGGTTGTCGAACTCGACTTCTAAGGCATAGATTTTAGAAGGGGTTTTATCTTCATTAAGATCTAATAATATTCTTCAAGCCTCATGTAAGGTCTTGCAAGAAGTAATGTGATCTTTCGTCAACTCATCATAGGCCAACAATAATTGTCCTAAGGCTCTCTTATCTTTGACATTCTAAATGTTCCAAATTGGTAAATCAATATCCATGTCTCTCTCATGTTCTGTAGCATCAATCGTTTCATACAATAAGTTTGTATATAGGTACATCTTAATCATATCCTTCCATAAATAAGAGTTATTTAATTTCTCATCTTTTGGGCATGAACATGGCTATAAATGAAGGCAAGTACAACTAACCGAAAGACTCCGCATTTGAGATTGTAGACATTATCACCCTTCAAGCGAATTGAACTAAAAAAATGAATCATCACACTTGCAAAAATTTGGTACAATTTGATACATCAAAATGATCCGTATGAGAATACATGTAATATTTCAGTGAATAAAATGAGCACAACCTTTAAGAAACAAACAACATATGAATGTAGAAGGTACTTTACCTTTCACTATTCCAAGTCATTGATGATCACTAGCTTTAATATGAATTTGCGTTTATCACCACAGCCTGTACCAAAAAGATAAACATATATAAGATCAAAATAAAAATGGATGTAAAAATAAAATTAGTAGAGCTAGCTTTTATTGTAGAAGAAAACATGGATTTTTGAGGCCTATATAAATCAAAATATGATTTTTTTGTTTTGTGCAAAAAAAAAGCATATGTATATGAGTTGTTAATCAACTAAGGATATGAGTTCTTCATTGATTCCTTAGTCATGGTTGCATGCTAAACATATCTAGGCATATTTTCCTTTATGTGTAAGTAGTCTGTAGCAATATTAATCACATCCTCATTATAAACATCTTCCTAATAAATACATTCAATAAGCATGAAGAAATGCTTGCACACACATTTGCCTATCCATAGAGTGTCATATTGGTGTGATTATTTTGAAAAGAAGGAGAAGTAAGTAAAGTAAACTTTTTAAACATTTAAAGTGCTTCTTTGGTGTTGATGAAACTCTTATTTCTCATATGAATTATCTATGCAAGGGAAATATTGGTCTCACTCTTTTGCAAATATTAGAATCAAGGAAAATACATACCTAGTTGGAAGAATATGGTATGTGTCCTCCTACTCCACATGAAAGAGCTTCCAATGATGGTATTGCTTATTTTTTTCTGTTGAAAAAGTAGATGAATAGTGGAGTGTAAACTGAATAGTAGGTCTTGGACTTTATTCGAGAATGTGTTCACCAGATATGGCTTACCAATAGAGTTAGTAAGTGATAGAGGTACGCATTTCTTGAACGAAGTCATCGAAAATCTTCTCCAAGACTTCTTGGTGATACATAAGAAGTCGGCCCCCTATCACCCACAAGCTAACGGAGAAGCCGAGAGCACAAATAATATCCTATGTAACGTGTGTGACAAAACTGGTAAATAATAAATGCTTTTATTGGGACAAACACCTTCATCATGCTGTTTGGGCTTACTGAGTTGTCTACAAAACGGTACTCAATGCCACCCAATTCAAATGGTCTTTGGACAAAATGATGTGCTACCTTTGGACTTCCTATTCCCAACTTTAAAAGTAGCACAAGAGCATGAGTGGAATGGACACGAGTTATCTTCTAGGATCTTTGATCTAGAATGCTTATGTGAGAGAAGCTGACGAGCGGCGGCGGGCATCTATGCTGCAAAGAAAAGACAAAAGGCATACTTCGATGCACATATCAAAGATAAAGACTTGAAAGAGGGAGACCTAGTGTTGGTTTATACCCTAAAACAACATGCTCATAAATTGGAAAAAAGAGGATACGGACCCATGATCATTAATAGAATTTCCACGAGTGGTGTTGTTCAATTGGCCACACTAGAAGGCAATGTCTTGCCAAGCTATATTAGTGGTTGTCGAGTCAAGCTATATCAAGAACGTCTTACAG